>JANHFX010016578.1:0-31141 GCA_027560015.1 Chloroceryle amazona | reverse complement strand
GCACGAGCGGCGGCGGAGATGATGGAGGACGGCTCTCGTCCGGGCCCGCGCATTTGCGAGGGGGATTGCGCCGTCCTGAAACGGGACGATGTCTTCAAAGCGGTGCCCGTGCTACGGCGCAGGTGAGGTCGCTTCGATCGGCTCCCTCTACCCGTCGAGGTTTGCGCCTTCCCTTCCTTCCTCTCACCCGTGAGGCTACTTCAGCGGCGGCCCCACCTGAGGGGAGTCCCGGTGCGACCGCCTGTGACCCACAACTTCCTTGCCCTGCCAGTCAGAAACAACGGCCTCGTTAGGTCCATGGTACAGAAAGCAGAAAAAGTTTTAATGCTGCCTCAGTTCTTATGATGAAAAAAAACCGGAAGATCTCCCGGCCGCGTTTCTTTTAAGAATTTGAAAGATATTTAAAATGGTTTTGAGTTGTTGTCAAGATGGTGCTAGTTGAAGGGGAGAACAGGTGAGGCAGCCTGAAAAGCATGCTTTCCTTGTAGTTATCTTGCCATGGCATGTCTTTTCTTCAGGATGCACTGCTGCCTTTTTAATAGTGATTGGCTTAAGCGTTCTCATCACCGTTAGACTGTGGGAAGATGCCAGTTGTCCATTCTAGATAGCTACTGCCTTAGAGAGGGTTCTATGAGAGGTCTTCAATTTCTTTTTCCTAGGCCAACTGGCACAGCAAGAAGTGCCTGCACGCCAGCAGGAAATGCTATAATCGGTGGTCACAGCCTAGGCTTTTCCCATTGCAACAGGCAAGTTTATAGAGCACTGTGTAGAAGTCAGTGTTGGGTAATGTGGCCAGACCTCTGATTCAGTGGTGTGGAGGTTTGAAGGTACTTTGCTTGAATGAGACTAGTTTAAAAATGGCGTAACTCTGATCTATGAATGTGAGTGTACTGGTTATTGACAGGTTTAATGTTCACCGGTAGATTCTGGCACCAAAAATCAGGTAGTTACTCTGTTAGCCTGCAGAGTGCTGCCAAGATCTGTTCATTAGGTCCCTCTTCGGTTTTTCTTTAAAACTCTGTGGCCACAGATAGTTAAATAACTTTTGTATTAATTTTTCCTTCTATTTAGAATGGTCATCAAGATTAAACTTAAGCACATGCACACAATTTTTTATCTAAATACTTTTCAGTTATTTCAAGTCTTATTATAATCTTATTAGTCCTGTAAAATCTGGGTTGGTAGGGATTAATATATTTTACATGAACAAGTATAATATAATTAATTTTTCATTAAGAAGATTTGGGAATGTCTCTGAAAATACTTTATCCTTATGTTCAGTTAAATTCTAGATTGTACTCAGGGATGCAAATATGTAAAATATATGCATCAATTGCATACTTCAGTCAGTAGAAAACTGGACATAACAAAGAACTCAACCTTTTTGCTTAGCTTTGGAATTACTGATGGCATAATAAGAGCTGATACTGGTAAGTTTTGATTCAGATGTGGTATATACCCTGGTGCCCGTTTCAGTTGACAAGAATGGTATTTCTCGGGTCAGCAAAGAAACCCTTGTAGGTCAGCCTGAATGTTGAAGGATTTGCAGGTCCTTTTTGTGTGAAGAAGGAAAAATGCAAATCTCCCTTAGTGCAATTGAAATTAAAGTGGTAATTTATTTATTTTTTACATGAAATCTTTCTACAATTACAAGACAATCTCTGCTGTTTGTTTTCTTCATAGTCTTTTAGCAGATATTTCAAAGCAGCTCTGTAAAATACAGGTTCATGCTCATCTTCTTGCACAAACCTGCATGACCCAGACAAGATTTAATATACTCTAGAGTAATTTCATTGCTTTATTTGTTCTGACTTTCTCTGTCAAAAATGGTAGTATATAATTCATGTGCTCTAGTTGTAGCTGCCATTTTAGAATTCTTTTGAACTGTAAAAAAAAAAATCTTACTTTATACTATATTTTAAGTTCTTTGTTCTTTCTTAACCAGTTTTAGGTTAATGGGGTTTTGGGGTTCATTTTACTTTTTATGCTTGTCCTGCTTTTCTTCAAGGATATAGATAAAAATTCCATCTGTGAAGCTATAGTATAGTTTCAACTATTGTGGGTTTCAGGCATAGCAAAAATAATGCTTTTAATATATCTTTAATATTATTTCAGAAAAATTATTTTTGAGAAGCAGTGGTTCTATTTGGATAATGCCATTGGACATACTTATGGAACTACATTTGAAGTGACCGGTGGTGGAAACCTCCAGCCAAAGAAAGATGTGGAAGAGAGTACCACAGGTATTACAGAGGATTGATTGACTGATGTTTGGAAAAATAAGTTCCAATAAATTTGTTTGTTTTGTTGTTTTTTTTTAATAATACCAATGATGATGGAAAAGCTTTCTATTAATCATCTGTTAACATTACTTATGATCTTTCTGTCATAGAAATGAACGATTTTGTCTTGATCTGCTTCACTAGTCCTGTAACAGATATGACTTTTAATATTGGAGAAGATGTGAACCTTAGTTTGAGTGAATACATACATGCTAAGGTGTATTTTACATATTACATTTCATTGATTGCTTAGACAATACTTCGCAAGGCCATGAAGCATGTGGGTTTAATCCTGAGAAGTCTGCTTTCTGTGAAACTAAAATCATATGTTTCTCCACCTTGAAGATATCCAGAGCTAGACTTTACAAATCTGTATCCTTTTCCTTTAGAAACAAAAGAAGCAGGTACAGATAATCGTAACATAGTTGACGATGGAAGGTCTCAAAAACTGACTCATGATGACATAAAGGCTTTGAAGGACAAGGGTATTAAAGGACAGGTAAAAATAAGGTTTTGGTGTCATTTCTGTGCTCCCTTGATAGTTATATTTTAGTTTATTAAATAGGCTATTCTGTTTATCGGTGCATAGACTCACGTGCTTTTTCTTTGTTCTTCTGCTCAAGTCCTGTTTTTCCCAAAGATCTGTTTTTACAAAAATGCAAGGCTATTTTCACAGAAAACTTCATGTAAGGTTGGCAACTTTGTCGGCAGAGAGTAAAATATGAATTTTTACGGCTTCATCTGTCATAAAAGATGAAAAGAAATACTAAAACTGATAAGGAAATACAGCTCGCATAATCACCTTTTAGTTTGATTGGTTTATAAGATTCAAAATGCTACTTCTATATTAAAATAATGAAATTATTAAAATTATGAAAAAGACCCTATTAAAATAATGAAAAAAAACCCTATTAAAATAATTAAAAACTATTAAAATAATGAAACTATCCAAGGTGTAGGTAAGGATTGTGTGTAAACACCAACATATTAACAAGTAACACTATGTAACAAATGTGCTATCAGTGTGCCTCTAGGCGGTACCTACCAAGGCTGTGTGATGCCTGTGTTTTACCTGCACCTGAAAAAAGCTAAGTATATTCTCAAGACATCACTTCTGGCCTTTTAGAAAAGGGATTGTTTTTTACCCTGCACTTGGTCAAAGAGAAGTGAGGCCATCTTAAATCTTAACAGACCATTGCAGCTGGTTTTGCTCTCCCTATTATCAGGCTAAATTCTCTCTCATCTTTGGTTTACCCTTTATTATAGAAATAAGAAATTGCTTGTGCTTACATCAAGTTCACCTCCTCTCTGCATCTTGCTGCTGCTTTTCAGAGCAGCTGTTCTGCTTTTGCCTCCTTGATAATGGATGTGTCCAAGGAGTTTAAAAATGGTATTTCTTCTGTTTCCATGGTTGTGCTGCTGATGGTGTTATCTCTGAGAAAAATGTGCTAATCAGTCTGATAGCTTTGATGTTTTCTATTCCTTTTCATTATCCATGGCAGATCACTCTTGCTTTTCTGTATGTCCTCAGCATGTCTGTGTCATACATCTGCCATACTTTTATTTTAGGTTAAAATATCCTACTTTGTTAACTCTGGTTTCTGAACTGTAGCTGAATATTCATTTTAGACTGTGTGATATTAGCATTCATAGATACTATTCTTTCATAAATGTTTGGCAAAATCTGAACTCATGCCCTTGTGACACAGGCTCAGTTTGGACAAAAGTGCTATTTGAAATAAAACCGCCTCAGTGTCAGTGGGGTTTGATTTCCCATCACTTCCCAAATCTTTCCAAGGTCCTGAGGGTAGGTGTTAGGATGAAGACAAGAAGTGGCATCTATTCCTGGGGCATTGCATGGTGCTGTAGCTTCCTTCTGGCTTTTGCTTACCCCTAGAGAAATATTCCCCAGTTTACTCACTGAATTTTGGAAGAACAGAAGAAAAAACAGCAAACACAAAAAACCACCCCCACAAAAACACTCCAACAAAACAACCCAGGCACTGCATTTTACTTTTTCCAAGAATAAAGCAAAAAAGGAGATATAAGCTGTTCCACACCATTAATAATACATCTGAAGTGTTTGAAGGACATTGGGAAATAATCGCTTGAAAAGCGTCAATACCGAACGAGAAGTACTTGTACCGCTTATAGTTTGGAGCAGGTTCTTAAAGAGGAAGGGGAAGATGCAGTGTCCACGTTGAAAATACTCCTCCTGTCAGTCATCACCACCACTCTCTCCAGACTCCTATGAGGTCAGGTTATACTATTGCTCTTCTTAAGTTTAATAGAAACAGTTTTAGCAGTTAAACGACTTTGTTCACAGCAACCAAAATAGCACTGTAGTATTTGTTCTTACACTGCAGGCATGGAGACAAACTGAGCAATGAAAGCTTTTTTTCTTGTGGAGGTCTTAATGATCCCTCTAGATGGAACCTGAAAGCGTGAGGAAAAAAGAGCTGGATTGGCAAAGGGATGAGATTAGAACTAGGAGACCAGGAAACAAAACCTGGAATTGTGGGAAATCCAGGGAGCTTGAGAAAAAAAGAAATCAGAGGGAGTGTTATAGGAAATAGTAAGTGGAAAGGCGTTTGACATTAGGCGAGGAGCTGATATGGGAGTATAGCCCAATTTGGGAGGCAGACAAAATTAAGTGGGGTAAGAGACATGTCTGATAAATAGCCAGAGTGTAGGGAAAAACTAGCACAAGATGGAGGAAAAAAAATACTCTCAGAGAGATGCTAAATTCAGACAAGAGACTCAAAGAGGGAGATGGATTAAATATTACCTATGACATAAGTCATTCCTTGTTTTGGCTTTGTGAAATATTTTTGCCTGTATAGCTTCACACAGGACTTGGGAAGCTGTGATGCAATCCAGTTCCTATGGGGAACGTTAGACTGAGAGAATACACATCAGATATTCCATAATAACTGCTAATAAATGTAACTGCCTCATTCTAAATAAATTCAAGTAAAAGCAGCTAATTGCTTAGAAAAAGCAGGGGTAGTCTCCTTTACATTCAACATAGGACAAGAATAGGTAGGTACTGAGGCTTCATAGTAAATGCTGAAATGACGACTTGCTGATGCTGAAGGGAACAGTCCTGATTTTATTTCATTTCTGGCCATATGAGTCTGCCCTCTCTCATGAGTTAGTGCTGGCACCTACCAGACTCCTTCCTCACATGTTTCCAGGATGAGCATTTTCAGTTTTATCATTTTGATGTTGAAACTGTAAAGAACACCTAGAGACAAAAGTATATGATTACATTCCTGCATGTAGTCAGGGTAGTGCCTCACTTGTCACGTTGATTAATAGAAATTTATTTTGCCCTTAATGTCAGTAGAAGTTAATAGCATACATGCCTCTACTGGAAGAAAGTATTTTCAGTGTTTGTTTTAAAAAATGCTATGCATTAAATGAATGAGAAATAAATACCAGCTATAATAAAAATAAATTGTCTTTTCCAAGGAAATAGTTCAGCAGTTAATAGAGAACAGTGCAACATTCAGAGACAAAACAGAATTTGCTCAAGATAAATACATAAAGAAGAAGAAAAAAAAGTAAGTGAATTTTAGAATGTGTAAAATAGTACTTGTCCAATATGTTGAGCTTGAAGTAAGACTATTACTATGTGATTCTTACAGGTATGAAGCAGTTATTACAATTGTGAAACCATCCACTCGCATTCTTTCAACAATGTATTATGCAAGGGAACCTGGAAAAATTAAGTAAGTTTTCATTCTGTTTCGTTTTATTTTTTTTCCAAATTATAACTGATATTTTTGTATTTTTTTCAAAATACTTGTATTGTACCAGATTATTTAAAACTCATGTTTCTTCTTTTTTTCCTGTTAATGTAAAGATTACAATTTAATGAAAAATAATGTGATACAGAAAATGAATCAATATACTAAGGTGGCAAAAAGTCTTTTGCATGCAGTATCAGCTTTTACCATTTCCCTAACACAGCCATCTTGCTAATTACCTATGTAGACAGAGGCTCTTGTATGTTCAGTGACATCTTTTACCTGGTTTTGGTCAGTGACATATCTCTGTTTTCTGTCTCAGTAATCAAAATCACAAGCCACCTAACTAGAAGCAGGAATTTTTATCTTCAGTGAGTTAGGGATTCAAAACCTTCTTCAGTCAGAAGTCTGGAGAATTTAAAAACACGTGTTTAACACTGAAGGGTGGGAGCGTGGGAGGGGGTGACAGTGACAGATCTAGCTGAATTTGATTTTCATTTACCTAAATAACATTGTTGCGGACATTGTTCAAGATAGACCGAGTTACTGGTTTTGTAGTAATAGTAGATCTAAGGTGCTGAGACAAACTCCTTAAATTTATGTTACTTAAGGCTTCTCAAACATTTTTTCTTCTCCTTCCCCCTTTTCCTTCATTTGGCTTTCTATTTACCTGTTAAGATTAGTTGTAATTTCCTTGGCCATTGCTGAGTTTTTTCAGGGCAGGTACTGCAGTCAGTAGAGTTAGATATTGCTCCTGGATTGCAGGTGGTGCATGCTACTGCAATACAGATGAAAATCACTGAAGAGAAATTACTGGATTAGGAAATGCATTCAAATACCATCTGTTCTTTACAAAACTGACATGTCAGAGAAAATAAACGAAAAAACAGAAATGAAGATTTAAAAATACTTTGTCTGAAATGGCATGAGTTGTCCATTTCAGTATGTGCACCCTACCTCATATCCTACTTTTGATTTTCCCTGCTAATTTCTTGTTGGCTCTGATTATAGTCCTTCTTTATTACCAGATGGTTAATTAGTTTTTTATTACCAGATGGTTAATAAGTTTCCACATGGTGACAGAAGACCACTGGTCCTGTTCCTGAAAATCTACCTACATGCAATATTTCTAACTCTAAGAAAACTAATTTGGTATTTCTTAAAACACTCTCTTCTAGCCACTTGCGGTATGACACTCTAGCTCAGATGCTGACTTTAGGAAACATCCGTGCTGGCAACAAGATGATCGTAATGGAAACATGCGCTGGCCTTGTGCTGGGTGCAGTGATGGAGCGAATGGGAGGTAAGTGCAGTAGCTTTAGTAATGTACAGACTGAGGGCTTCCTTGAAACTTAAGAAATACACAGCTCTTAGATACTTTTAAAAAGCATCACTTCAAAATATACTATCTCAGTTTTTAAAATCTACTTTTAATGTCTCCGGTGTTTAAAGAGATAATTGTTTTTCCATTGAAGAAAGTTGTATTTTGCAATATTTCAGTTGGATTTATTTTTCACTGTTAAAAAAAAAAAAAGCTAAATTTGAAGTTGACAGCCTTGCATGTAGGCCTGTGGTAGTTTCAGTCTTAGCAGAATGACATTTGTCATTAGGAGTTTGGATGAAGATTCTCGCCAGGCACCTGAGAAGTCCAGGAAAGCAAACGTCAGAAAATATGACAAGTAACACTGGAATTCAGGCAGCCCACAGCATTGAGAATGTTGTGATTCTTCTTGTTCACTCTGACAGAGATTTAATATCTGCAAAATTTGAAAATTAGCATGTGGCATTTTCTTGAGCATTCTAAGAGAAATCCAATTTGTTTTTTATTTCTCAGACTCACTCAGTTAATCAGTTTAATCATAAGTCTTTCAAAGATGCTAAAGAGAGATGATAAATTATATTCCAGAAGCCTGGAGAGGTGGGAAGCGCGATACAATGTTGTGCACCCGGATGTGCTATTTGTTGGCTGAGCAGCACAAAGGCAGTTGCATAATATAAATCTGTTTTAACAACTTTTGGCTATAGGGATGCTTTCTGTAGAAAATCAAATAAGATGCAATTTCAGCATAACTATTTAAAGGTTTATTTTAGTACGTTTAAACATCTGAGGTCTCTTCCTTTAGAGTCTGGATACTGAAGAAATTCTTTGCCTATTAATGCTGTTTAAATTAGCTGTCACTTTTTACCAATAAAAAATAACCACTCTGTAGTGAAAAGTAACAAATACCAGAGAAAACTTGTCTCTTCATTCTTAATTAAATTAGCTTTTCCATCAGTTCGTCACTGCTTATATGTTCTGTGCTAATCCTAAATATGTTTAATATATGCATAATCTTTGAGTTAACTCGTCCTGATGAGTTGCAGTAACTGTTGCCCTTCCAATAAAGATTTTCTGCCTTGAGGCATACTTCAGCAGACTTCAATTTGATGAAGGTTAGAATAAGAGCAGGCAGTTTACATACCTGTTCTTAAACAAATGCTTCATTTAAGCATTTTAGAAATTTAGAAAGTGTAAATATTTATGAAATCCTGGCTTTCCAATATATTTTTGATTCTTTGGCTCTTACAGGCTATGGATCCATTATTCAGATGTATCCGGGAGGGGGACCTGTTAGAGCTGCTACCAGTTGTTTTGGATTTCCAAAAGGTTTTTTTGATAATCTTCATGAATTTCCTCTCAGTAAAATGGAAAGTCTCCTCTCTGGGACATTTTCTACAGAGACTCTACCTTTAGAACCTGAAGATAGCACACTGCTGGAAGAAGAAAGCAATGGATTGACTGATGAGAAGCAGACTTCCCTACAGGAAACAGAACAGGAATCTCCTACTGAAGCAGCTATGGAGATCAACCAAACAGAAGAGCCAGAAACAATGGACATTAATGCTGAAGATGTAGAATTTAAAGAGAACAAAGTAAAAGAAAACAAAGAAAATGTAAGAATATTCATTGTGCCTATTCAAGTTTTACCTATACTTACAGTTCACTGTATACTGAAATGCTGCTGTCTGAATCAGAGGTGCTGAAATGCAGCTCATTCAGGTGTTAAAATGAAACTCTGGAAGTTGTCTTTTATATTAAGCCATCTAAGATGTAAAAAAATTAAATTAAGTTCATACAATAGTGATCTAATATAGAATTAGCATTTGAAGTGCCAACTGTTGGTTTTGTTATTGTTCAAAGGTTCGGGAAAAGCAAAGAAAACAATGGGAGAGAAGGAAAAAGCTAATAGAAACTGCTGCTTTGTTGAGAGAGAAGAATGCTGATGGGTGAGTCTGTATTCAGAAACATCTTCTGTTTGAAAACATACTGACAGAAATTTCCCTTCAAACAAATAAACACCTTGTTTTAAAAATATGCTAACCTTTTTTGTTTTCTTAATATTTACAAGCAAGCAGTCATCTCAGGTGTGTCTTGGGGTTTCTTTTGTTGGTTGAGGTTTTTTTCTGTTATTTAAATGATTTGAAATATCATGATCTAAAAGTCAGTTTCCTGACTAGCTCTGAATAAACATTAAAAAAAAAAAAAAAAAACAATAAAACCCCAAAACCACCCAACAACAACAAAAAGCCAACAGAACCAATTTAATACAGAATTTAATACAGAATGACTGCTGGTAAAAATCACAGGATTGTAATTGGTGAGGTAGAAGCTGAAGTTTTAAGTTTATTAAATTGGAACTAAGTTTGGGTTTTTGGGGTTCGTTTGTTTTTAGAAACTCATTTATTTTTTACACAGGGAAAGGCACATAACTTCATTTTACCTGCTTTAGCCAGGATCTAAATCAATGAACAATTTAACATGAAGACAAATATAATATTTCTAGATATTCAGCTCCACAATAAGAGCATTTGGTGGTTGTGACTTTTTGATGATGTTCTTAGCAAATGCTGAAGTGATTTGAGTTAATCAGATAACATTGATTTAGTTAAGTTAGTAACATTCATATTAATTTCTTCCTCCTAAGAATGTTGGCTTCCTGGGAATGAAGGCCTTCCACTTGGATAAATTTTAAGGCACATTTATTGCTTATGTTTAAGTGCTTGTTTTTATTACTGCGAAAAGTTTTAACTCAAACTCATTCATATTTTGGTGTATCTCATGTAGCATATTTAGGTGGTGGAATTAGCCTCTTCTACAAAGATGTAGGGACAGGTCATTCTGCATTCTCTGAAGCAATAAAATGGTAAAGGAGGTTTGTAAAAAGCACTGCACATCTGTTTGGCAGCAGCAGCAGCACTGGCAATGCCTGTGGATGGCCATTAGGCTGCCTGAACAATGGCAGTGTTTTGTTCTGCTTTAACTGCTGTCTCCTGCACCCATCATTACAATTAACGTCTGTGCATCATCTAGCAAAGCAAAAATTGATATTGGACTTTACTTGATTCTTCCTGTAGTGAAAAATAATGCATTTGCTTGTTGTCTGAGTTTAAGGAAACCTATTTTTCCCTTGTTTTAAAACACTCAATACTTCTTTTGTCCTTTGTAATGCATGGAAGTTATAACAAGTTACATACCTGAAGGGGTAAGCGATTTCTTGCTCTAGGAAGTCTTCTGCATGATGGGGGGAGAAGAGAGGTCTAGTGGCCTGAAGGCACTGTCCCAGATGGCTCAGTCAGGATCACCTTTCTTTAGTCATCTGCCCTTGATAGCCCACCATTTGTTAAGATCAAGAACCACAGGGTACATGTATTCCTAAGCCAGGAAAAATTGGCATGGAATGCAGAAATGCTTCAAACTTTGTGAATGAATAGAAGCAGGCAGGGAAATTAGGATTTTGGTTTGTTTTGCAAGAGAAATGGGGAGAAGATAAGTAAAAAAGCTGGTTAACATTGGAGGTGGGGAGAACGATTAGGCCTTTCTGTCAGAGTAAAGAAAAACTGGTCATTAAGTAAAGATGGGCACCAACTTTAGGTGCCCAATTCTTGAGGTCCTGAATTTAAGAATATTTACTACTTCCTGTAGAACATACAGTTTTAATAAAATATGTCTGCTGTGCTATTATATGGTAAACCGGTCCTTCTACTGCACCTCTTTGTTCAGTTCCATTGATGAGAGTTCAGGCCTGTCACAGGTATTGGGGTGGGGGAGGAAGATGTTTATTAGGGATTTGGGGTATTTTTAAGATTAAGAAAGACTATTAAATTTTTCTGATACAGTGAAAACAGAAATTGGATTATAGACACTCCATGTGTTCAGAATTAGACCACACACCCCCCTCTATCCTTCCCTGCCCTTCCTCTACCTCCTTCTCCTTCTGTCCTCTCACCCATTACACTAATTTTGTGACTGCCTGGGCTACCTGCTGACAGCAATATGTGCTGACATATGAGAGAACAGAATTTGTTTTTTTCACAGTCTCTCATATCTCACCTTCCTGTTGTCTGGCAGAGCTCCTGGCAGTGTCAGGGCAGCACTCCAAGCCTTCTGAGGCACAACCTGGAGTGTTTTTTTTTCTTCGTGGTCCACTTGGTTAATTACTGAGAACAATTTTTTTTAAGTTTGGTATTAAGGTTAAATCTGTAGCCTGCAAGGCCATGGCCAGCAGAAAACCAAAAGGGAAATGACTGTAAGAATTGTCTCTCCTGTTTTTCTCCACTGTGTTTAGAAAATTGAACATCAATTTTTACCTCCCTTTTGTTCGATAAGTTTGATGATATCTCCAGTGTTGTACATTCCCCTGGGGAAAAAAAAAAGTTGACTGATGGGTCTTTTCATATAGTAATTGTATAATAGATAAGTTGTTTCATTAGCCCATTCTTTCTGCACAAGTACAACTTACTAACTCATCGAATCTTAACCATTTCTTGCAGTGCAGTTTAGCAGTGATTTTTTTTTTTTACAAAAACACTAGACACCTGTATAGAATCTTGAGCATCTGCAAATACGATTTATAATGTGATATTTAAACAAGGATGAGGAATAAAATATGAAGCCTTTAAGTTGGCAAGGACATAATTTCTTTTTAAAAGACTTTTAGTAATGCCCATGAAGGGAAAGGATTGTTTTATCTTTAATAACTTTTATATTAAAAAGTGCATTTAAGAATTACCTTTTCTAAACAAATCATGACTGAGGTTACGTTCCAAGCAACAATCAGCAGTGACAAAATTAAATTAAATTTGAATGATGACCTTAGGGTAGAGAAAGCAGCGCACATTGTTGGGTTGTAAGAATTATTGTGGAGCTCAACACAGCCGAAAGGAACACTTCTGCAGTGCACTTTAGGGAACAAGTGTTTTAGCCTCTTAATTGTAGGTGGAAATTGAGATTTGTTTTTATATTTGAGGAGTTGTAAGAGTCATGAAAACGTGCTGATTAGCATCATTCAAGCTATAATTGATTGCTGTGCTAATTAGGAGAAAATGTCACTTGATGAATAGGATTTAGAAGCAGAAAACTAATGCATGTGAAATTTCTTTTGCAGCTTAATTGTAGCCAGCAAGTTCCATCCCACTCCTTTATTACTTTCTTTACTGGAATTTGTTGCTCCTTCAAGGCCTTTTGTTGTCTACTGCCAGTATAAAGAGGTATAACAAGTATGTTACTTTAGCTGCTATACTTGAAGTTTGAGGCTATTCTGCTGTGTATAACCTATTACTTTTTGGGGTTTTTTTAAGCCATTATTAGAATGTTACACAAAGCTGAGGGAAAGAGGAGGTGTTGTCAACTTAAAGCTGTCTGAAACCTGGCTACGAAACTACCAGGTAAGGATTACAGTCTTACTGGCTGTCAAAACTGCATGAATACCAGGGAGGAAGACTCTCTGGAAAATAGTTTTTTTGGACTAACTGAAACTGTGTGTAAGCATTTGGTTTATCTGTGAGTGGTGAGAAACTATTCTGAAGAGTTCTAATGCTTCATTGCAACAATTTCAAATGGAAATAGTTAATTTTCTCCTTACAAAGCATTTAATTTAAACATTTGCTGAAATATTTGTATCATGCTGATGGAATTAATATTTATGCTAAATAGTGGCTGGCCTGAAGTGAGGGGCAATCTAATGTTGTGAAAAGAGATGTAGTTATTTTTGCTACAAGTGTTCTTTCATTTTTAGTTTGTTTGATAGATGAAGGAAAATTTGTAATGTTAGGAACAGTGGTGACTTACATAGTCAGTGTCTTCAAATAACACATTTTCTGGAACTAAAGTAACAAGAAATTTCTGGTCTGTGAACTGAATAATGAAAATGAGACGAGAGAGGAAAACATCGCCACAGTGAAAAGCGTTAGTTTAACTAACTTTGTTTGAACAAGGTGCCTGCAAATGTAGAGTACTCTCTCAACTATGAAGAGGCAGAAGTGTGCCTGATCTCTAAGCAGCTCACCACCTCAGAAGAGGTTCCTTCAATTTATTGTGTTTCTCCTGGCCTATAGGCTTCTGGAGTCCATAAGGAAGTATTATTTAGGGGATAACTTAATTCCAGGGTGGCCACAATTACTACTGATCAGGCAACCAAATTGGGAATGCTGAGGAGATCCATAGATGATGTTCACAGAAGTTAGCCTTGGCAAGGGTTACTAAGTGCAGGTGCACTTGGGAACAATACTGCACCTGCTCCCGGGCACATGTAAATCAGCTTAGACCTGTGATGGCAGTCAGAGCAAGGAGGAGGCATAACTGAAGAGGTGTTTACACAAAAGTGTAATGTGGCTGAAAGCGATGGCTCATTGCTACGTCTTACCCCAAGAATAGCTATGTAAAGGTTATAGGGACAGAACTGGAAATTACTGTATTGCATAACGCTGTTGTGTTAGAGCAGCTGTGGTTTCTTGCAAAGTACACCAGCTCTGAAAACAGTAATGAGACTTTCATGTATCCCAACCCTTGACTTCAGAGTAAGTAAGGCAATAGCTTATATCTCATGTACTTCTAGAACTGGTTTCTGGTATGCAGATACTTTGCCCCTTAATGATAAATACACTTTCCAAATGGCTGTTTGTTGTGGCAGCTGAGAAAAAAAATAAATCTTACACTGTAAACTAAAACTACATCATTTGATGTGTGTATATAGAGTGAGTTTTTACAGATGCTTGCTTTTTTTGTTTGTTTGTTTTGGGTTTTGTTTTTTTAAAGGTCTTACCAGATCGAAGCCATCCAAAACTGACAATGAGCGGAGGTGGAGGGTACCTTCTGTCTGGTATAACTGTTCTCCTGGATAAGGTCAAAGCTGATGCCAGTAATTTAGAAGCACTGAAGATGGAAGAGCCATCATCTAAAAGATGCAAAGTTCAAGATGTCAATTGTTAACATTTAAAGAATTGATTTGTTTTTTAGATCTCAGGAGTCTTACTTATTAGTAAAATAGCAAGTATACTTCCTGTGCTTTTGACAGCACAGAAATTGTACCTGTCATACACCTGTCAGCAAAAAGCAGCAGAACTGTGGGGGCAGAGAGGATTCTCTCACTCTTTACCAGTTTACGTCCTCAGAATGAGAACTAAAACCCTTGGAAGCAAACATCACAGTGGAAATGCAGTAACATCAAAAAGAAAAGATCAAGAGAAGATAAAGCATCAGTGAAAGACTTCCGTTTGTTTGTTGCCAGAAGTGGATATGGTGAAGTAGTTTTTTAACAGGTTGAGTTTGAATCAACACATCTGACTTAGCTTCTATTTTCCTAGAACAGCATTAGAGTAAAACACTTTACATAGTGATCTGTTTGCTCTTGGGACGCAGAACCTGGCTGCATTCAGAAATTTAAGGAAGGAGAACGAACAGCAAAACTCATACACTTTTTCTTTCCAAAGGAACAATAAAACCAGAGTCTTCATACCAGAACATTACAGCATGACCCCCGTGTTTTCCTGGAATAAATACAGACGAGAGAGTGCTTGTTCATAAATGAAAATACCAAATATTCAAACAGAATGCTTCTAATAGCATTGCCTGTCCTTTTTCTGAGTTGTTATATGTTTTTAAGATACAACTATTTTGAAAACTGCTGTATGTATATGTATTTATTCTGCTGTTTTACCTTTCATGATGTGTAGCTTTTTTATTAATTTTTTTTTAATTTTGCATTTGCCATTTCAATTAAACTGCAGGATGATTTTTCTAAGGAGACTTATTTTCTTACATCCCCTCTTTTTGAAAATAAAAAGGTCTAGCGGAGGCTTTAGGAGAAAAACCTTACTGGCTGCACCCCAATGAATCCCCAGGGGTAGCTTTAGGCCCATATGGGAGCTCACAGAACCAGCAAGACTTGGCTTCCATTCTTGGCATCAGGGGTAATCTGGGGATTTGGGATCAGGTAATCAGACTTCATAAAGCTGAAAAATTCTGTATATTGATAAGAATAATGCTCTTGTAGAAAGACATTAGCTCAAAAGAAAATAAAACGGGGAATATACTTTGTGTAAAGATTTCCCTTAGGTGAGCAGGTACAGCCTATCTGCAGATTTTTATCTACCTCTGGTCTGGTTTTTTTTGGTAAACGTCACCTCTTTTTTCCTATTTTTATGGAAGCTGTTTTGCTTTTCTTGCTTATGTGAATAACCTGTAAAGGGAGAGACTGTAGATTTCACCATCTCCATGTAGATCTGAAAAATGTGTGTTTGCCCCTCTTGCCTTTCCCTACAGATTAAGTGTTGCAAATCACATGTAGGGACTAGAAATGTAATGTATGGTTTTTAACTGCTTTTTTTTCTTACATTCTGGATTTCTCAACTTCTTTAAAGAATTAGTGGGGAAAACGGGGGTGGAGGGAAGAGAAGCTTTCTTTACTATACTGAAGGGAAACTGGGACTTTGAAAGCAGCCATGATGCACCCACTATGTGGTGAAATTACTTTTTTTTTAGAATCATTAAGGTTGGAAATGACCTTAAAGATCATCAATCCCAGCTGTCTACTAAACATTATCATGACCACTAAACCATGTGCTGAAGAGCCACATCTGGACATTTTTTGGACAGCTCCAGGGATGGTGATTCCACCACCTCCCTGGGCAGCCTGTTCCAATGCCTAACCACTCCATAAAAAAATTTTTCCTAATATCCAGCCTAAACCTCCCCTGAGACAATCTAGTTTAGAGCAATCAATAGAAGCCCGGAAGCTAGGAAAGGACAAGAAAATGATGAAATTCGTGTAAGCCAGGAGATTAATGCCAAAAAGTTATCTTTTCCCTCTATTTTCTTACCTGTAAAGCAGGCATAAGTACTCCTCTGACACTTCCATTTAGCTGGTGGATACACAGCTATCACATATTTAACACTACAGTAAAAAGTTAAGCGACCAATGTGCATTTTAAAGCCTCCTTGTCATATATAATCTGCTAAATTAATAACCTGAGGAAAACAAATCTGGTTTATTGTATAATAAAAAGAGCGGTTTTGAGAAATAAACAGTATTGGAACACCTGAAAAATTGTTTTAGATCAAAGACAAACTGGCTTCATCCCATCAGCATTAACTGAATCCTGTCCCCCTACTTCTAAATGTGCTATAGGGCTTGTACCAATGGAATAGGGTAAGAAGTCAAGAAATAACTCATGTAAAATATTTGAAATTATTCATCTTTCAAACCAATGAAACATATTCCATGTAACATTGTTACTATTTTAATAGAAACACAGGACTAAATGAAACTAAGAGTATTATGAGAGAAGCACTGTTGAAATGCAAGTTTGGATTGTCTGACACTCTAGAGAGCCTTTAGGTTTAGTGTTCTTTTTTTTTTTACAAGTAACAAATTAGGGTAAATACAGAACAAATGAGGAGTGAGAGAGTGCATCCTGTAAGGTCTTAACACAAGTTGAAAATAAATGATGTCATGAAAAGCAGCTCTAAGAGAAAAGGCAAACCCAGGTGAGGAAAAGGCAGTTGATACTCATGTACTTCTAGTTAGTCTCTATAAAGTCTATGTCAGGAACCTGATAATCCCTAGAGCCTCAAGGCAGAATATCTAAGGACTTTTCTCTCTGAAAGTATAAAGCATCACAAATCTGTGTAATTAACTTTGATCAATGATGCGTAGATAAGGAATGGGGAAAGGTAGTTATATGAAACCAGAGATGGATGCCTTAGGGCAGGATTACCATTTAAACCACCATATCCTACAGAAGCCACCCTTTGAAGAAGCAGAGAACTTGGTTTGGATGGGCAATCTGAAAAACCACCTTCCACCACCCAAGAGCGTTTGCTGTGTGAAGGGCTGTCACTAGGATAGCATGTTACATTACACTGCTCATCAGACCTGGCTCAGCTGTGGTTACAGCCACCTTAGCTGAGCTGTGGCTGCCTTCAGATTGTCTGCAGCTTGAAATGGGCAACTTTGATCAGAAGAGAGCAAGTTGTTATTTTGCAGTCTGTAAATGAGGGCATTGTGTACATCTCCCACGGTCATGTCTCCTGAAGTACGCATCCAAGCTTCAAATATGCCCAGTGAGGGTGACAGGAGATCCAGGCACTGTTTACACCTCAGAGGAACATCAGCCTTCCTCCAGCAGTTGGCAGTGTCCAATCTCTACAGCCAGCTGACCACTCAGGCCTCTGCTTCTACAATACACTGCAGACGTTTGGGAGGATCAGGGCCTGGTCCAGTAAAGTTACCGCTGCACTTCGAAGTGACTTGGTACATGGTTTTATTCCTATCTTTAGTCACAGAGCAGAACAAACAACTACCTTCACTATGCACATTTGCTGAAAATAGCAGATTAGAAGGAAAAAGTAGTTGCCAAGTTTTCCATTCCCCTGTTTTACTAGAACTACACATCAAATTAATGATTTCAGAAGCCAAACTACCATTTCTGCTTCACTTCATTTCCTAGAAGGTTATGCATATTAACGCACCAATACTTGGTTTAAATCATACCACCTAGCTTCAATGCCAAAAGCATTCAATTTGCCTTTAAATAATGCAAATTAACGTAAATTGTATTGGAGGACTGTTTAAAAATATACAGATAAAAATTGAACAAACACTTCAAGTGCATAGATAAAAATGGAACAGGCAGGAACACTCAAAACAGCTCCTCAGCTCTCAGCGCCTGTAGCACCAGCCCTGCAGAGCAAGGAAGGCAGAACAGAGAAAAAGACAACAGATAAAAAGAGTTGTCACAAACCTCTTGGAAGCCATTGAGTCATACTTAGTTTTGAAGCCTTTCAAGGGACATGTTTTTGAGCAAAACGAATATGCATTTGCATAAGCTTCTTAAAAAAAAAATCATTAGGGAAGTTGCATATTTGGAACAATTCCGAAAGTTTTCTGTGCTACAACTAAAGCTGTTTGCTTCTAGGTACTTACCAACTGACAGATGGGCCTTCCCTCATACCAGCTGGGGGAAGAAAGAAGGGGGAAAAAAAGTGCCATGTTGCAGTATTTATTGTATAGTACTGTAAATTTTAAAAAGCAGTCTCAGAATTTGAAGCAAACAGCAAATAAAGTATTTCTACAGCTGGGACACTTTCCTTACCGTTGCTGGAAAAATCTGGTGAAACATTGTCCTACTGAAGTAAAACTTATGTCAACTTCTTTGAGGCAGGATTTGATCTTCATGTACCTTAACCAAACAAGATGGAACTATTTGAGTGGTCTTGCCAGAATCCCTGGGCACAGACATGCTCACACAGTTCAAGGATGAGTAGTGCAGAGAGTGTTTTCAATTTATACTGCCTTCCGGCTCGTGTGAGAGTAGGCTTGTGTTTTAATGAGCGGGTGGATTAAATGAGTTAAGCTGAGATGGCAGATACTGCACATTTACTGATCATGTGACTCAGCTGAATTCTTTGTAGAGCACCTCTCTCTCCTATGTGGTGTTACACAAGCAACTGCAGACAGAATTCTGTAAAAACACATTTGGACAAGTTAAATTTTACTCCAAATAACTGGAGTTCTTGAACCTAATTATGGAATGATGTCTTTTACTGCTTCATAGTGTCATGAGATCACCACATCGCTCCTTTCACACCACACTTACGTAAGGCATTGTACCACTTATTACATGGAGCCCACCCTGCCCCCAGCTTACTGGCTGCTGGGAAACTCGCCTTCTACAAGACCAGCCCTGTTCCAGTGCCAGCTGTGGCTATGTAACATTTCTCACCATGACCTGCTTGCCTTCAGTAGGTAGAAAGAACACGTTAGCAACACACCTTCTGGAGGCGATTAACAGAACTACTTAGTCAGAGCAAGCGGCAAAGCCAAACCACTATGCCATGCATTGGTTCTGAAGCACCACATGATTTCCAAATTAACAAGCATCCATTTGGCCTTGCAACCTCTTTGCTCCTTTAATGCCTGATTTCCAGAACTAAATAATTCACAGGATGTTTCTGAGTTACTGGAGCAAATTAACTGGCATTCCTTCTTACCCCTTGTGCTCTTGCTAACTGGCAAATAGAAGGCAGAGATACACTTCTTGTAACTTAAATAAATACTGGTGAACCACAAGTCAAGGTTTTGTACACAATCTATCCCATACTGCTTACCTTGAAATAACCCAAGCAAATAAGCAAGGAGAAAGTTTGGTCCAAGATCAATATTTTTTTTATTATTTCAAACTCAGACATGTATATTTCTGAAGAACACTAGCACAGTTATTTTCACAAGCATATTAAAAATATCTGTCTTGCAAGAAATGTTGTAATACTAAAATCCATGCTATTCAGATCTCAATAGCATAATAGCAAATTAAAGACATTTTGAGCTGTATAAATCACTACACTATAGTGGACAGTAAGTAAATAGTATCTCTCGGTTTTAGGGCAAACAGCAATCCAGTGGCAGTGAATTTACCACAAAATACAGGTGAGTAGAGCTACACCTAGCTTTGAAATGTCAAAGCAGATAATCTTCAACCTCTCCTGTTCTCATTAAACTTCTCAGCTATTTTCTTCAGCTCCAAATCCATAGCAGCTAGATTTTCCAGTTCTCTCTCCTGTGAAAACACAAAAAGCATTTTACATATCAAATAACATTGGCAAATGTTTTGTTCCATGACAGTGAGAGACAAAGAGCATTTCTGAGGTAGACATCTCCTGCTACTTACTGGTATCTGAGAAGATTGCTGGGGCAAGACATGATACCAGCAGCAAACCAACTTCCTGCTTTTAACTGAATTAAGGCTGAATCAAAATACTCATTCTGAGAGCTGGCCCTAATAAGAGCTGGATCTTTTTAGCCTTTAGAGCACTATTACCTAGTAGCAACCTCCTGCTATCCCACAGCTGCTGCTCCTTGCTGTGTGCAGTCACTTCTGCCCAGGTGAACATCCTTTATCTTATCTTAATCTTAGGACCTCTGGTTCCAGCTTGTAACACACAGCAAACACAGTGTGCGTGCAACAAGAGGAAGACCTCCACATTACCAGATGCTGGAGGGGGGACAAATGTGCAGCTGATTCTTGTTTATTATGATAATTTCTAACAGCATTTAACCTCTGTACAAATCAGTATTAAACCTCCATGGTTCTCAGCCCTTTGTGAAATAGATACAGTGATATATGTGAGGAACTGATGGGCACAGACTCTGTTTCCCTGGACAATGAGGTAGAACAGGAGGTCCAACAGAAGGACTCGCGTCCCTTCCAACCTCTACCATTCTATGAATGAGAACTACATGGATGAATTGGGCTTATAAGTGCAAGCCAAGTTCTCCTCTGCAATTACAGCTGGGAATTCAGTGGACACCTGAATTTCACTCTAAATGTCCAACTTATTTTTCAGCTGTAAACAACCCAGCAGTCCAAGCAGTGCTTGCTAACTACCTCTCTGCTCCTGCTGCAACAGGCATCTTTGTTTTATTAGCCTGTAAGACTAAAGGGAGAGGCAGGGCCCAAAGAGGAATAAAATCTCCTTTCTTTTCCTGTCTTGCAGCAGCCAGAAGCTAATGAGGAGGTACACTGTCTTTATTTGACAATATGTGCCCTGGGTTAGTTCCACTGACTTCATTCAAAGAAAGCAAATCTTTAATAAAATCATAGATGGTCTTGCTCTCCATGTGACTTTTTGTGTCTCTCCACACCAGTTTACCAGCTGCTGTGGGAGTGGATTTAGAATCGTACATGTCAAGTCACCTTCCCCTCGCTTTTCAGAGAAACACCTGTACACGTACCTCCTCTTCTGTCAGAGGCCTCTGGCTCAGACTTCTGTCATTCCTGATTACATGGTGTTTTTTCATGTCTTCTCCAGAATTGTACAACTCTGGGAATTCAGCTGATTTCTTCCTGTAATTCAGGAGTTGTGCGAGTTGATCCATCTTGTTGTATTGCCTTTTCATATCGTATCTGTTCATTTGGTTAAGATTCCTCTTCTGGGTACGTCCGTGGTTCAAAGCACTTAGGATTTGCTTTTTCTCCCACCAGTCATAGTCATTATACGCAGGGAAAAGACTCTTCTCGTTCAGGGTGGGCCTGCCTTCCTCTTTGCCCTCCAGAAGCTGCTCACCTGCACTGTCCCTTTTCTTAAGGTGCTGGCTTTTCCACCACAGCAGTGGGTAGAAAGAGCTGTAGGATGTTGTGGTTCTCTTCTCATTCTCTGCAGGTAGACGGCTTCTGTACTCTTCCCTCTCTGCGTATCTTCCCTCCTCCATATTCTCCTCTTCATTTTCCAGCTGATCACTGCTCTGATGCTTTTCTACTTCCTCCTCCTCCTCACTGTTGCCAGGGTAGTGCTGCTGCTCTATGCTGTCCTCAGCGCTGTAGCGTCTTCTGGCCTGTCCTTTGCGCTCTCGAGTGTATGCCTTCTGTGACCCTTCATCTTCATTGTCCCACAAACGGTATCTCCCTCCGGCATGATGCTGCTTCTCCTTGCTGCCACTGCTGAGATACCTGTCCAGCTCTTCCTCACTTTCATCTCCAAGATATGTCCTTCCCTCAGAACGTTGCCTCCTTGCCTCATGTGATCCATCATGGTGTCTCCTCTCCTCACGCCATTTCTCATTACTTTCTTCACTGTGATGATGTCTCTTCTTTTCCTCCTCATTGCTCTCTTTGCTCTGTTGCCACCTCTCCGTATACTCCTCACTTCCCTGGTCTGCATGCCTCTTCTCCTCCACCTCTTCAGACTCATGCTTCCCATGATAACCACTCTTCTCATGCTGCTGCTCAGACTCATGATGTTTCTGATGGTGGTTCTTTTTGTCCCAGAGATGGGCCTCCTCTGTGGTTAATTCCTCAGCTAGTTCCTCTTTGTCAGCACCATGGCCCCTCTTCTCTTCAGAGTCACTCATTCTATGCTTCCCATGATAACGTTTGGGTCCATAGGGTTGCTTTTCCTCCTCTGTTTCT
Source organism: Chloroceryle amazona (assembly GCA_027560015.1). Lineage (NCBI taxonomy): Eukaryota > Metazoa > Chordata > Aves > Coraciiformes > Cerylidae > Chloroceryle > Chloroceryle amazona. The sequence continues at coordinate 8,883 of JANHFX010016578.1, read as the reverse complement.
TCACTCTCATTAGATTCTTCGTGTTCTTGCTGATGGAAGAAATCATGTTCCTTAGATTCATGGTGGTATTTTTCATTGCTTTCTTCCTCTGCCTCTCCTTCTTCACCTTCATGAACTCTTTTGTAAGGGCTCTGCATTCCCTCCTCTGAGTGCCAGTGGCCCATCAGGCTCTGATCATTCCCATCAGGGAACTCCTCTGGGCTTGTGCCTCCAGAGTGGGGCTTCTTGCTGAGAACAGCATGCTCTACCTCTTCATCATGATGCTTGCTCTCTTTGCTTTCTTCTTCACTGTGGTAGCTCTTCTCCTCCTCTCTTCCAATTTCCTGATAGTGTTTCTTTTCTTCTGTGCGAAGACTCTCTTCTTCAATAGGTGGGTGGTGTTCATCCTCCTCTTCCTTGCTTTTACCTTCCTCATGAGGAAGTTTTTCCTCATCACTTCCTTTCATGTACGTTTTAGACTCCTCTTCTGCCTGACTTTGCTCTTTCTCCACACTTCCAGTATGATGTTTTTCAATCTCTGCTGGGTCTTTCAAGTGCCTCACTTCAAGCAGTTTGTCTTCGCTTCTCTCTCTGTCATTTCTACCACCTACAATAACAAAAGCAGTGTAATGAAGTACTCTGACTCTCCACTGAAGCATTACTTCAGTTTAAATCGGTAACTGGCTTCCCAAAGTAGCAAGAAAATTTGGAAAGAATTATTTTTTTTTAATTCTAGTTTTAAAATTAGGTATTTTCTAATATTTTGTATGTTTGCCTGGAAAAGCATTAACTAATTTTAATTTAATTAGGCATTTTAAAAGTTCCACTAATATTTCCAGAGGAATTTTTCCTCTTGGGCTTTCTTTGTTTGTGATCACACTTTTAGTATTGAATTAAATTACTCTCATTCCCATTAAAAATCAATGGGTACTGGAGCTGTTTTCAGTTCCTTGAACATCAGGCCTAATCCATCACACATGCTTAGTCACAAAAAAAAAAAAAGACAACCATCTATTTCAAGCTATCCAAAAACATCAGGGGCTTTTAGAAAATTTTAAAAGCTCTACATTTACTGGGGGGAAAGAAATCAGTTACTTCACAGTAGTTATGCTTAATCAAATAATGTTCCTTCAACTATTTCAAAATGCTAAAAAGGTCTGACTCTGACGACAATGGCAACGGTATTTTTCTATGAGGATATTTCTGCCCCACTTGTGTCTGAATAAGATCAGAAATAGATCATGAATCCTAAAGATTTTCAGACAATAGCTGCACAGAGTTAAAAATAGCTCTATTTCTGAAAAGCTTCTCATCATCTGGTACTCTTGGAGGACATCTGTCTAATGGCAAAAATATGGTCCTTACCCTCTCTTTTCAGCAAGTTTGTTGGGTTTTTTTTCCCTTTTCATTTTTTCAAAAGATGGCAAGTATACGGCTTGGTTTTTTTTCTGAAACTAACAAAGTCATAAGCAAAGCTTGATGCCTGATGGCATTCAGCACCCTAAAAACTTGGGGCTGAGTTAGGCACGTGTATTCCCAAAGCCCCCAAACCACCCTCTTCTGATGACCATATTAGGGCCATGCATTATTCCCCCTATAAACAATGGGGAGACAGATCACAGAACAGCTTAGGCTGGAAGCTGCCTTAAAGATCATCTAATGCAACCTCCCTGCCATGGGCAGGGACACCTCTCAACTAGACTAGGTTCCTCAAGGACTCATCCAACCTGGCCTTGAACACCTCCAGGGAGTGGGCATCCACAACCCCTCTGGACAATCTATTCCAGAGTCTCACCACCCTCATACTGAAGAACCTTTTCCTAAGATTCAATCTAAAACCATTTAAAACCATTTCCCTTCAGCCTATCACTGGAAACTCTTGTGAAGAGTCCCTCCCTCCCTGGAGGATTCCTTCAGGTTTTGGAAGGCAGTTATAAGGTCTCCCTGGAATCTTCTTTTCTTCAGGCTGAACAATCCCAGCTCCCTCAGCTTATCCTCATCATAGAGGTGCTCCAGTCCCTGGATCTTCTTTGTGGCCCTTCTCTGGACTTGCTCCAACAGCTCTATGTCCCTCTTATGATGGGGACACCAGAACTGGATGCAGTGTTCAAGGTGGGGTCTCACAAGAACAGGAGTAAAGGGGGAGAATCACCTCTCGATGTGCTGGCCACACTCCTCTTGATGAATCCTAGGATACAGTTGGCTTTCTGGGCTGCATGAGTGCACTTCTGATTCATGTTGAGCTTCTTGTCAATCAACACCCCCAAGTCCTTCTCTTCAGGACTGCTCTCAACCCACTCTGTACCCAATCTGTAATTGTGCCTGGGATTGGCCCAGACCAGATGCAGGACCTTGCACTTTGACTTGTTGAACCTCATGCAAGTTTGCACTGGCCCATTTCTCAAGCCTGTCAAGGTCCCTCTGGATGGCATCCCTTCCCTCAAGGGAGTCCACCACACCACACAGCTTGGTGTCATCAGCAAACCTGCTGAGAGTGCACTCGATGCCATTTCCCATGTCACTGACGAAGATGTTGAACAGCACTGGACAAGAACAGATCCCTGAGGAACTCCAGTTGTCACAGGTCTCCACCTGGACATCAAGCCATTGATCACAACTCTGAGTGCAACCTTCTTGCCAGTTCCTTATCCACCAGGTGGACAAACTATCAAGTCCATGTCTCTCCATCTTAGAGACAAGGATGTCACGTGAAACAGTGTCAAATCTTTGCACAAGTCCAGGTAGATTACATCAGTTGCTCTTCCCATATCAACCAGAGTTGTTACTCTGTCTTAGAAGGCCACCAAATTAGTCAGGCATGATTTTCCCTTTGTGAAGCCACATTGGCTGTCACCGTCACCTCATTATTTATCGTGTGCCTTAATACAGACGCCAGGAGGATCTGCTCCATGATTTTTTACCTGGCACAGAGGTGAGGCTGACTGGTCTATAGCTCCCTGGTTATACTTTTGCTTCCCTTTGTAAAAACAGGGGGGATGCTTTCCCTTTTCCAATCTGTGGGAACTTCACCAGACTGCCACGACTTCTCAAATATGATGGCTAGTGGCCTAGCAACTTCAGCCGCCAGTTCCTTCAGGACCGATAGATAGGTTTCATTATTGCTTCTTGCTGGCAGGCAAGTTCAAGAGACTTTTTATTGTTCTGTAATCAAATAAGTGTAACTGGGTGGAAAAGAAAGATGTGTGTGCATTCTGCATCTGCCAGTGTCACATTCAACCGCACTTCACTACAGACAGTGATCGACATGGAGGCAGCTAAGCACCAGGCTGTGCACTCCCTCGGGGAGCTTTCAGCATACATCTCCAGACCTCTGGAATCCATACTACAAATGTAATAATTTCTGGGCTGAGCAAAAGACTCCCCTCTCCTGAGCTGGGTGTGGATTCATTTGCTACCAGGCGCAGGAGCCTTGTTAATGTGAGTGGTCATTACATGAAGCCAGTTCCTACCCTCTGGGATGCAGCCAGCATGTGGTCCAAACTCACATCACATTTATTGACCTCTCAGGCTACTTAAAGAGCTTGTCTAGTTCCTTCAGACTATCCAGGCAGCTTAAGTAGAGAGCCACACGTGTTAGCCAAGAATTCCTGACAGTTACCAGGTCAGGCTCTTTGCTCTTTGAGTAAGACAGACCAAACAGAAGGAAATCAGATTTCTGACACTGAAACTTAGAGGCACAAATTTCACAGGGGCTGAAGTAACAGCTCAACAGCTCCAATACAAGACAGAATTCATCCGCTAAATTCCTTTCACAAGTTTAGATACTTTTGTACTTACTCTTCTTCAGGATTTCTTTGCAGTCGGGATTAATTGGTGGTGCATTTGGCTTAGACAGAGCATTGGACAGAACTTCTACTATACACCGTGTTACCTAGAAGAAACAAAACAGGACAAAAAAATTCTCATGGCAAAAATGGAAATCCTACTTCTGACCCAGTTAGCAAGGAAATCTGGTTTAGGATTAGAGTTCAGGCTACTGTTTATGAGTTTTGACTAATTCCCACCTCTACCACAACTTTCAGCGCATTTGTGCAACCAGTGCTTTGCTCCTCGTTCCCATACCAGGAAGGATAGTTATCAGCTCTTTATCTCCCTGTTTGCTTGCATAGGTAACAGGCTCGTTTTGTACATTTAAAAATATTTAATAACGTATTCAGTACAAAGGAGAGTCACACAACATATGGTGACAGCATCCTACTGAAGAAAAAAATAAAGCAACAACACACATTGAAAAGATGAATATCTGTCCAAATAAGGGTGTGACAAAGGTGTTACCAAAGTATTGCTTGGATGGCCAAAACCACCTTTATATCCTCTCTAGGTGACATGATCCACATTTTTTCACGTGTGTATATGTCCTGCAAGTCCTGCCTCTTTCAGCACAGCATTCAATTGGACAGTCTTCTAGAAACAGGGGGAATTGATTGATTGAGAAAAATCACACAACTTCCTCTGATCCTAAGTGCTACCAAAGTAGCTCTTCTGTACAAATACACACAAAATGATTTTCAAGTGTTGAAGCTGTTGGCTGTGAGCAAGCACTCAGAACGTTAGGGGTGCAAGAGTCACAGGCTGACAATCTGGGGGGCTCACTGGGGGAAGACGGTAAAATATTTATACAGACATTTGTCTTTTAACTATTTGAAGTTAACACCAAGTGTTTACTAATCTAAATGATCACACTATCAACCAGTGGAGCAGGTCCAATGTCAGGTTACAGGCACTGAGAGCAGCTAATGGCATTTATTTAACCAAACAGGTTCAGAAACTCCTTCCAAAGCAGAGGATGGAAGGACAGCATTAGAAAGTCCTTTACATAGTTGGAAACTGTCAATGTTTAATCTTTCTTGAGAGCTGCTATTTCAAGTTTATCAGTCCAATAACATATACTATCAAATAATATGTCAGATCATTTTTTGGGTAGCTGTACAACATAGATTTTCAGAGTCCCACAATAAGACAAGAAGCCAGCTTCCATTTTCATCAAACACACTGAAGTGCATGCAGGTGTCTTCTGCAGCTAAATGGACTTGAGCTCCACATCATTGATCAACTCTCAAAAGTTTACCCTTCAGAAAAAGAACATTACCCTGAGAGATTAAAAACAAAACATGGAGAGCATGCAACTGATATCTTCTGAAATTTGCTTTGACATAACAGCTACTCACCATTTCTTCAATATGGTCTTTTTCCACTGGAACTGTGTTGACACCTAGAAGCAAACCAAATCATTACAGACTCATTAATCCTAGCAACAGACATCACCGACAGGAGTCCTCGGTCAAACTGGTCTGATGATGTGGCTTGAGTTTTGGTTTGGTAGGTCAGTAAACTAAACACCTTCTGCATTATATCTTTTCTTATTCAGGATGGAAAAGCAATGTAAAGGTACAGCCTAGCATGAGAGAAGAGGCTTGTTGACATTTCTAGCACAAGAAGAATATACACAAAAAATAGAAAGCATCACTTAAATTTTAAGACCTGAGCTTTACTGCAAGTCAGGTCTTCATGTAGTCATACCTGTTTGGTGGTAGAAGCCTGTTTGCACCCTATGAACCTTTTGGCCTTCTTCAAGGGGCTCCAGGTGTCCCACCACCACCTCCCCAACAGGAGACCATTCTTCAAGGCTTTAAAGCAACTACTGTCCCAATCCTGCTGGAGAAATCCTGTCTTGCTTGGACAGGAGACATCTCCTGGGGGAAAGGACAGAGCTAGAAGAGTCAGGAAAATTTCCATTCACTGAATGGTCCACCACCCCAAGAAATGAGCAAGAAAATCAAATCACAGTGGAAAACACCAATCCGGAAGGAAGTGGCACAACCCATCTCTTCCTCCCCATCCTGAGGACATGTGGGGTAATTAATACCTCCTTGCACCAGCTCTATTGTATCTAGTCCAAAGTATGTGCTTTAGGAAAGAAGCTGTTGCAAATGAAACCTCCACACTGCTTTATTTTGCCACCACTGCTGCAATATGTCTGCAATTGGTTAACGAGCTTGGCTGCTGTGCATTAATAACAAACTGGGTCAATTCTCATCCACTGAGATTCGCAGAAGTGAACTGAAGCAAGTCTGCCAGCCACACACGAGTACGCAGAAGCACGGCTTGTGTCATGGGTTCACAGACTCACCACATGGTATATAATCACCGTACACACACGTACAGCTTGGGATGCAGTTCTAAAGTTCTTACCCAAGTCAGGATAATCTTAAATACATCTATAACCCTCCCTGCAATACTGCTTGGTTGGGACAGCGAGGGATCTTCTGTAACAGATGAACACAAAGCAGACTGTGGCAATGAAGGGTTTGGTTTACCTTACAGCATCAGGAAAACTAATGCTGTCTCATGGCAGGACTGTGCATGTAACCTCATGCTACTAAAAGCAGCAAAGCCTTTCTTCTTTTTTGTGTTTGAAGAGGAAGCAGAGATCCCTTGAGCACCGACTTTGTGTGTAATAACTGAATGCAATACAATCCTAACTCTTGGTATTTCTACTGGCCTCTATTTTTGCTCCTCCAAACACACATGTAGGAATGTGATGCTCCAGCCCCCATCTCTTCCCTGCATATACAACTGTGATCAGAGCAGGAACCCACACAAGGATAGCACAGAAGGGATCCCCCTAAAATAGCACAGCATCCCTGCACCATCATTCCCCCAGAACGCCAGGTGGTGTGTGGAGGAGATGGTGCTATGCAGAGCCAACCCTCACCCCTATCTTTTGTGTTCAGTGATGACCGAGCCAGGCCTTAGGTTACTTTATTTACTCACCTAGTATGCAAATAACTGCCACATTGCACAGCCCTGATGCCGCTGCAGCCTCCCCTGCCTGCATCCTCCATCTGGGCATGGAGAGTAAGGATGTATGCACAGGCAGTGGTAGGAGACTGGCAGCCAAGTCTCTTCTACTAAAAACAGTGTTATCTGCTAAAAGGACCTTCTCCCAACCCCACAGGGGTTGGAGACGCTGCTCTTACAGCACAAGCTGCTCACAGCCACCACTTAGATGTAAATGAAGGGGATGACCTGCTTCATTACCTCTTCATGACAAGGCTCCTCTGGGCCCCCAGCCTGTAAGAAATCACACACAAGGGCAAGCATCTGATTTTAGTGATCCTGCCACAGAACGTCTCCTGTGAGTTACATACAGCTGCTCTGATAATGCACTGAACAGAAAAACTTCTGAATGCCTTTTGCTATTAGAGATGCCAACTTCAGGCTGCCTCTCAAGTGCTCTGTCAGGGTGTGGAAATATAAAGTCAGGTTGTACTCAATGCCTTTGTCCTGTCATTCCAAAGCCCTCATCTCTCTAAGGAGATTTATGGATAGATTAATGACCATTAAGCAAGTACTAGGTTAATAATGAAAGCTGACATGCACAGACAAAGAGGAAGCATTAGGCTATCATAACAATGTCAGAAGAAGCAAATGGTATTGGACGTATGTCATATAAACCTGCTCAGGGGAGCTAAATGAGTATCCAATCCATCCCAGAGCCTGAAATAATGTACTGAGGCAGCTGCTCTGCCAGAGCCAAGATAGGAATCCCATGGGGAGCCAGCACGCCCCATTTTATAACAGTGCTAGCCCATGCCAGCTGCCAAGAACTCCCTTGGGGCTACCTGCCAGCTGGAGATGGCTGTCCAACACCTCTGTCTTCCTCTCCACAGGTGCTCATGAGGGATGAACCCATCACCCCAGCACTGCCAACAGTGCTGGGCAGCAGGACACCCACCCACTGGGCTTGGGGGGACACAGCAGCCAGCACAACTACAGGGTTTCACAGCAGGAACAAAGTCAGAACACACACCAAGACGGAAACCTTTCCCCTGCCCATGCAGAAAATCCAGACCACAGACCCACAAAGTAAAGCAAAACCCCGAGTCTGCTATTGCCTCTTGAACCAAATCTGCTCAGGCATTACAATCCGATTATTTGATTTTTGTAGAAGTGCTGAGAGCTGATGAAGATCACAAAGAAAAAAAAAAAAAAGCAGGACAAATTCATGTGACTTTTCATTGCATAGCCAAGATTGGGACAGATCTTTTGGTGAGTCCCTGACGAAATACCCACATGGCTTTGTTTCATTAACGCCGATGACTCAGTGCAGTACCATTGCTCATCAAAATGTCAGTAAAAACCTTTCCTAGGAAAGATCACAAAAACTTTGGCATACTGATTTGCAGAAGGAGCACTAGAAAGTTCCTGAAGTAAACATTTCACGGATTCCCATCCCTAAACAAACTCCTTAGTTCATTGATCCTGGATATCACTTAAAGCATGACAGCCAAAAAGGACATAAAAAGGGGTATGTGAACCATTTAATGGCATAAACCGGAAAAAAATATTTGGTAAGAAATCCCCAATGGGTCTCTAGTGAGCTTCTCTGGCTTGACAGCTCTCCCTCATCTTTCACCCTCACCTCCTCTACACTACAGGCACCTGAAGGTAGCCAACTTCATTAGAGTTTCTGTGCCAGTGCCAGAAGCATTTCCATGCGGAGATCTCCAGCACACCTAAAGATTAATTACTCAGCCCAGAACAACACCGATTCCTTCAAAGCACCATGCAACGTGCATAAAAATCTGTAACACCAAGCAGTCACCTCATCCTATCGCATTTTATCCTCATTTTACAGTGTGGTTTTTAATATTTGATACCACACGCCAAAAACTACACATTGTCAGTGAAGCTGCAGACCCGCTACTTTACAACCGCTTCTTGGTATCAAGAGCCAGCCGGCAAACAGGTAGCAGCACCTCTCGAATAAAACCCTACCTAGAAGGGTTTCTTTTCCCTATAGAAGGGAAAGAAACTGTGCTGAAGAAGCAAAATTAAGTTAAAAGTAGCCGGTGAGCCTCCGCGCACGGCGAGGAAACG
>JANHFX010016577.1:12568-27284 GCA_027560015.1 Chloroceryle amazona | reverse complement strand
GTTCGTCTCAGAACGGGTGGGCCTGGCAGTCAGCCCCACCCCTTGGATAGACAGCACACCATCCAAGGGTACTTCCATGTTTAGCCTCACCCCGCCTTTTTGGGTGAGTGATACTCTTGTGTGCCTCTCTGTGGAAGGATTTTCCTATATGAGTGAGGGTATGTACATTTGGTTCATATTTCTAGAAAGATTATTCCTTCAAGTTTAGGAATTAGTGGTGTGGCAGTTATACTGACCACGACATCTGAACTTGTCATTTGATTTTGTCAGAAGGAGTGCTCGGCAACTTTGGTTGCAATAAATCCACATTTTTGGATAGCTGCTGCTGTCTGTTTTGTGAATACCTCTGTAACAGTAGGACACACCTTTACCAAAACTACTGACTGACGAATTTCATGTCTTTTTTTTTTTTTTTTAGTTTTGGGACAGTTCATTTTCTCATTCGTCCTTGAGCTGTAATGTCATTTTCTTCAGTCACTATGACACCAAGCATGCTCATTCCTTGTCAAATACTTGCTATCCTATTTGTTGTCTTTCTTCGTTAGCTGTTTTAGTTCTAGTTTTTCAAGACACTTCGAAAATGCTTCAGCAGTCTCCTTGAGACCCTAAAGAACATTATTCTGAAGCCGGAATACAATCAGGATCCAAATATTTCAAATTGAAAACATTTCAAAATGAAGGGCTAGAGTCAGTTTAACTGAGCTCTACATTAATCAAGCCCAGTCTGTTTTTTTCTGCAGCCCTTTTTACAGAACCAAGCAATTGTAGTTAGCTTTGTGGTTATGAGTAATTTCAGGCACAGTATTGCACAGCCGACAGTGATCATGCTGCCCTTTGTTTTTTTCAGTCCTGTCCAGAAGCTGTGCCCTCTGCTGGAGCACAGCATGGAGCACCAGATGAAACCCCTAGTTTATACTGTAATCAGTACATTCCAGCAGATAGAGGAGCATCTTAGTGCCAGATTTCATGGATTGAAATACCTATGGATTGAAATAATCTGTGCATTGAGGAATCTTTTATTAACCAAGCTGGTAAATTCCTCAAAATCATAAATGTTTTAAGTTATGCTTACTGTAAAAAAAAAAAAAGTAAATGTCATTTTTAGGGCTGTTTTCATAGGCAGTTAAAGCCACATAATTCAGTGTCTGATGGAAAATTAAGCAAGATTTTGCCTTAAGGTGACTTATTTTTTTTAAAGATAGATGGGCAACAGTAGTTTCTTTAGCGCTATAACCTTGTAAATTAAGTTTTTGAGTGCTTTTATAAAATAAACTCCCTCAAAAACTACTGATGTCAGTATAAAATACCAAGTCAAAACAGTTGCCTGTGGCACAGTAACCTGTGTATCAGCAGCGTGAGTATACTAATGTCTTCTGGTCTTAAAAACTGCTGAGCCTGGCCACAGATCTACTGTACAATTTGTAGTTTACAGTGTAATATCCATTTTACTTATACACGAGTGAAAATTGACAAAAAATAAATGTGCGTTATTTTTGACTTCCTAATACACCCAATCTATTTCAGATTATTTCTTTTTTTGTTAGTATTTAAATATACGTCATGAGGCAGCGTCTCCTTATCTGTGTCGTTCTACAGACATTCTGGTAACAAGGAGATGGCTACAACTGCAGTTGTAAGGGTGCTACTTCTCTCACTAAGCAGAGCCTGTAATCTTGATTCTTATTTAATGGTAAATATTTTATTGTAAATGTTTTGATGATGATTTTGATAGCTTCTAGAAGGTAATGCTAGTAAAAGTGGTTGTGGTTTTTTTGTGGGTTTTTAGTTTGTTTTGGGTTTGGTTTTGTTACTGGTTATTTAAAAGAGACCTGTAGCCTGGCTTTTAAACTTCTACCTGTAAATGATTTTGAGCCTTTTGTTTTGGCAGGTTTGTTTGCATGATACAATGTGTGGGATTTTAATTAATTCATTGCTGTTGCAGTACTGCATGAGCCTTTGTAAGTGATAATCTGGAGTGGATCAACAAAACTGTGGAATCTAGCCTTAGCAAAAGAAGAAGGGTGATTACTTTTCATTTCTGTAATGCTAAGTATTTAGCTTAAAGAATGCCCCAGTATAGGCAGAGCGTCTAAAAGTACTTGCACCTTAATAATATCAGAAGTATAAGTTGTAAGTAAGAAAAATAACAGCATCAGAACTCTTCCTAAACATGCTGACCTTGGTAACCACTGTTACTTTCCATTTCTCTAGGTGTGACAGGTCCATTATTAATAAATCCAGGCAGACAGCTCTGGACATAGCCACATTTTGGGGGTACAAGCACATAGTTAACTTGTTGGCTAATGTGAAGGGTGGACAGAGGCCTAATTTCTTCTCAGATGAAGTGAAAGAAAATACAAACTATTTTGGCTTGACACTTCTGGACAGAAGAAGTGATAAAAGAACAGATTCCAAGTGGCTAAGCAAAAAACTAAGCCATCCAACTACAGTATACGTTCTCTTCTCAAATCTAAGTCCTTTGGTTACTTCGGGTGAGGGAATAGAGAGCTCCCAGCAGCCAGAAGTAAAGCTTTGCAGGCTGTATCACAAGGATGTGGAGCAGTGCTTGAAACAAACTGAAGAAAGTACGTTGATTTTTCTTGGAGTTGAACTTCAGTTCCACATGAACCTGCCGGCAACTTGCAATGGAAGAGTTCTGCAAGAAGATGAAGAGGATGGGTTAGTTGCTTGGTTTGCTCTTAATGTAGATTCTGTTTCTGCTGAGAAATTTAAACAGAAGCGTGAGGACTGTTACTTTCTTCACCCACCAATGCCAGCCCTACTGCAGCTACCTGAAAAAGAAGCTGGTAAGATGCATAAAATGTAGCAGTTATCCAATGTGTAATCAGAAAGATACACTTTAAGATATAACGCAAGGACAAACCACTGCAAAAGAATCAGGTATTTTTAGTGGATTTATAAATATTTTAATTTTAAAAGCCTGTCGGTGCTTTTGTGAAGAATTTTTATGTAAGAACATGTGCAGTTGCAAATGGATATTGTGCAGTGGCAATTATTAGACTACAAAATCTATTGATCATAATGGTTTTATACATAGTACTATTTAAATAGTAATGCATATGCTTTAGTGTTCTAAAATGAAGAAAAATACCTCTTTTCTGAGTTTTCATTACAAGGTATGAAACCAAGTCCTTAATAAGAGTGTGTTTGATACTCATCTGAGAAGGAAACAGTGTGAGCAAGTGATGAAAAATCATAATCCAGAAGTGAATGCATGTCATTATGGACATGTTGCTAACAGCTGCTGTTGTAACAATTTTGTTTTTACAAAAGATCAAAGAACAAGCCTGACCTGCACCCGATGTCTAAATGGAACAATGCATTATTACATCAATACCTGTAGCAGCCCTAAGATGGTAATCTGGAGAAGGTGTGATAACTCTGACACCTTGCCCAGAGAAAGTAACTTTTGTGAGAAACTGGGTATATTAATCCAGATTAATTTGGTTTTGATCACATAATTTGCCTGTTGCTGTGTATTACCATGTACTATTGCATGTGCTGTGCTACAAAGAAAAATACCCAAGTAACTCATATTGCTAAACTTCTCTTGTAGTAGATTACAATTCAAGCCATAGTTTGTCTTTAATATTAAAAACTTTACTACTTGCTTTTTTTCTATACTGTTAAAAGGTTACATGAATTAGTATTTGATTTTGTGTATTTTCAATGTTTTATTTTAAAGGAGTGGTAGCCCAGGCCAGATCGGTTCTAGCATGGCACAACCGCTACCAATTCTGCCCAACATGTGGGAGTGCAACCAAGATTGAAGAAGGCGGTTACAAGAAAACTTGCTTAAAAGAAGGTTGTCCCAGTCTCCAAGGTGTTAACAACATATCATATCCAAGAGTTGGTGAGCATATTATAGGATAAACTTGGTCAAAAATGGCTTGTTTATAGTATTAGATACATGTAAATCAATTTCTTTTTAGTTATTTCATCTGATTACTTGTCTCTCCCTGAAGTGTGTACATCTTAGCACGACTAAGAATTAAGTAGCTCAGGCTTCTCTTTCTTGGAGTAGTCTGTGACAAAGAATTGCTGTGACAATACCAATCTTTATTGCAATAGAGTACTATCAGTCAGAAGTTACAACAACATGAATGAGACACCAGTAATACAGAGGCTCACATTTTACTTCCCCCTCCCCTCACATACTGTTTTCTAACCTTCTGCAAGCCATCTGAGCTTGAAATAGCTTTGTATCAAATTTGGCCCTCTATCAAATTTCTGATACAGGGCTCATTTTCTTGCAGTGCCACTTTGACTATATTAGCTACTGTCACTGGCTTTCACTGTTCATTGTCAGCCACAAACTGCCAGGCCTAAGTCTACTCAGAACATAAGCTTGCATAGACAGTCTTCTATAGCTCTTTATGTTCATGGGTTGCAAGAGAAGTGTATTTGTGTTACTGATGGGGAAACAAGGATAGGAAAAAACCTGACCCCTCTTTCTCCAATCATTTGGTGATTCTTCCCCTATCCTGTCCTTTTTTCTGTAATTGGAGTTCTGGATGGTGTATGTATGTTATATTTGTGAATTTCATGTTCTCTTACATACTCTAGATAATTCTTTGTTGTAATCAAAGCAATTCTGCCATATTTTTCTGTCTTATGGACTACAGTGAAGCTTGTTAAAATACCAATGGCTGTTTCTTCACAATCTCTAGCACAATAAATTTAGAGAAGGAATGGAATTATATAGGAAAGACTGATGAACCTGCATTTTTTGCTGATGCCTTTCTGTGAAGAAAGTTTACAGACAGCAACACTGCATATTCCACACTGTGCCATGTGGCAGATATTTTTAAGCAGGACAACAATTACCATTTACAGTGGTTGCTGAATGAAGCCTTTTTTTACAGAGAAAATACTGGTGTTTTGGACCAAAAAAAAACTGATGAAAAACAGTGGGAAGAGAGAAACTATATAAAGGTAGAGTTGGATAAACAAAACACTGAGATACATAAGAGCTCCATAACAATGAAAAAGGGAAAAAGATCATAGATTAACAGTGTGCAGAATGGCATGACAAAAGGAATGATAGTAATAGGAGAAAATATTAAACAAGAAAGAAAAAGATAAATAAAATGATCAGCAGTAAGAAAGTAGATAAAAATGGAACATCGGATGAGAGATTAGCAGGCAGTCAACAATGTCAAAAGTGGCGAGTTGAGTCCATATTTACATTGCAACTAGAGTGTCTGGCTCTTGTTTGATATTTCAAACATACCTTCTTCAGACCTGTGTGTGTAGAGGAGGTGATAGTAAATTGGTTTTGCTGCAGAAATTATTGCTATCTGGTGGATTTATACCTAGGTTAGTATTGCTGATACTCTTAACAGATTGTGTTTCGGTTGCAGGTCATTTATGTCCCGCATTCCAAGCCTTGGCTAGTAAACTGCTTCTACAAAGGTTGTATGTTGCAAAAAAACATAATAAAAAAAAAGATACCCCACCCAGAAAAAAAAAACAAAAGTGAAATAAAAAAGCCTCATCGGGCATCTGCAATTCTGATTTCAATCACTTAAAGAAAGATACCTTGTTCATTTTTACATGCATCGGTATCAAATAGGCTGAAATTTATTACTTCTTTTAAGTCCCTCAAATACTGAAATACATGTCTTTCATGTCCCTTACAGATCCTGTTGTGATAATGCAGGTCATCCATCCAGATGGGAATCAGTGTCTTTTAGGTAGACAGAAGAAGTTTCCTCCAGGAATGTTTACCTGTCTTGCTGGATTTGTAGAACCTGGTGAGTAATTTCATTTTCCCTTACCAAATGTTTTTTCTCATATACCAGTATTGTACATTGAAAATAATAGAGAAATCTGTATGGTGTTATGTCAAATAAAAGTTTTTGCTTCTTGTTAAATAATAAATATGCCTGTTCTGTACTTTCTAGGAGATGATTTTGAAAAATGCAAAAAACAACTTTAATAAATATTTGAAAATAGTTTTCTCATCATGCTTTCTTAAAAGACATATTTAAGTGAAAAAAAAATTAAAACATACAAGGACACTTTATCACTTCGGTAACACATAACAAGGCATTTTAGCATAGGAAAATAAGAGTCAAAGCATAACTTAAAGTTAACATAGAGCATATGCGTACATGCTTAGGGCCTGATTGATTATATGGAAGACAAGCTGACGTGATATAATTTTGAAAGAAAAGTAGAGTTACTTTGCTAGCTTTGTTCAGCAATAATAGTTGGAATTAGTTAGAATCAACAGTAGTGCAGAACAACTTGTTAAACATTCTGATATTAGAAATTGGTAACTGTGCAGATGAAATATAGTGACAGCGTGAATATATTTATACCGGTATCACTTGAAAAAATTCAAGGTGTTTATTTCTTACTTATTCTCCCAGTCTTACTACTTTCTGCTATTGAATTCAAGTGTTTAAACTGAAATTTAAGATTAGCTGATCCTGTCATCAGCTTATCAGCTGAATGTAGCTAAACTAAACTTCTGTCTCTGATGCATGGACTGTCTGCTTTAATGAACCTGTAATCAGTGGTTACAATACAGTACCTGTACGTATATGTAACCCTATGATCATTAACAATGCAGTTATACATCTAGAAGTTTTCTATGAATATAGAAGTAAAGCTTTCCATTGCAATTCAGGTTTGGAGAATTGTCTGTATAGGTTAAGGCAGTGAAGAGTAAGTAAGGCAAAGTAAATGATACAATGCAGAAATGTGTGCACGTCGTCTTAAGTCTCGGCTTTCTTTTGTAATTTTAAATACTGATTTTCAAGTTGTATTATGTGCTGTTACAACCATGCTGAAAAACTAAAAATTAACACTAAAAATTAGTTTATAAACTAATAGGTCAGCATTTTAAAAGTAATTAAGGAACAATGTATTTTCTAGTCAATTTTTGACATCTTAGGTTTGGTAATAATAATTGGCATGTATGATGATTTATCAATTCAGGAAATAAATATTACAACTGAGAAATTATCATACTTTATTTTCTGAGGGTTTTGTGGTTTGTTTTTTTTTTTGGTGGCTAGTTTTACCTTATTAGACTTCTGTATCTTGTGCTTAGGGTTTGTGCCCTGATCTGTGAATTAAGTCTCAAAGATAATTGTCTTGGGCAGTTTCAAATCTTTTGAGTCAGTTCAAAGCACAAGATATAATCAGTGCTGGGAGTATTTTCATCAGCTGCTTGTTCTTTGCCCTTTTTGGTTAGGTGAAACAATAGAAGATGCTGTTCGAAGAGAAGTAGAAGAGGAGGCTGGAATCAAAGTTGGCCATGTTCAATATGTCTCTTGTCAGCCATGGCCAATGCCTTCCTCCCTAATGATTGGCTGCTTAGCTGTTGCAATGTCTACAGAAATTAAAGTTGACAAGAATGAAATAGAGGAAGCCCGGTGGTTCAGCAGAGAACAGGTAAATTTCAATTTAATTTCCTTCTTGTATTGATTAGTCTGCAACTGCATCTGTTTTGGCATACAATAGATGCTTGTTTTTTTCAGCAAGTTGAACGAGCATGTATACTCCCCTTTGATCATACTACAATTCCATTATATTGTAATTGTAGATCACACACAACTAGGGACACGCGTGGTAATTTTGGGGTCACTTGCAAGCCCATTTTATGACATTTGTGCCAGTTAGCTCTTCACCTGTTCCTTCTGGGAGATTCCCAAGTTAATGCTATTTTAACAGACTTACCTAGCAAGGTTGTGCTTTTCATTTGGGCAGAAGTAGTACTTAATAACAATCTTAAAAAACATTTTCTTAGTTTCTCTAAACAAACATGCTGTCAAGTTTGCTAGGAGGGGTGTCAGTTAGGTAAAAGCTCTGTAAATTCATGAGTCTGAACATGTTTTTACATGCAGTACTATTTTAACACTCTGATAGTGAATGCAGTTTACTGTGCGTTAATAGGAAATTCTACACTTTGCGTTCCTGAATATTTAAAATATAGTCAAATAAAAGAGAGGATAAAATAAACTTTCACAGAGAGATTTAAATTCATCAGTGGAAAAAGGAAAGATTGCTTTCCCAATGTAGTCTTCACAAGTTTTTCCACTGGCTAATAATGAGCAAAACTAAACAACACTTTATTTTTGCCTAGCAGTTGTGTTTTGACTCATTAAGTCAAATTGAAGGTAGGTAGTCACAACCTCAGTGTATTCCTGACAACTCTGAGAGCATTATTTTACATAAATATCAGTTCTTAGTATAGACACAGGTTTGTCTAGAATTGGAAATAAATGTACTTCAGAGAGGTACTAATCTGAAAGTGTCTTCCCGTGTTGGTTGCAAGTGCTTCATAAAACCAACAAAATACATTTCCTTCTGTACTATGCATGAAAAAAACAAAAAACAACCAAACCAACCAACCAACCAAACAAAAAAAAAAAAACAAAACCCCAGAGCCTTTTAGAGCAACATCTGGTGGCTCTTACCATAAAGAGGCTTCACAAAACCCTTACATATTTTATTAACAGTCAGTCTACAGAGTATTAGAAAGAAGGTATCCTTTGGTTCACATTTGCGCTCAAAAAAATACCAGAATTCACACAGAAACCTCTGGGAGTTTTTTCTCTGAATCTATTTTGGAAAATGGTGTAGTGGCTCTCTAATAGCTGTAGTAATGATAGACTGATTGATCATCACAGAAAGATAATTCCTAGATTAATGTAATTCCATATAGTGTATAATACTACCTTCTAAAGAAAAAAAAAAATCTGTCTTTTTTGCAGGTTGTGGAAGTTCTCATTAAAGGAAACCAGCATTCTTTCTTTGTACCACCAAGTCAAGCTATTGCGCACCAGTTGATAAAACACTGGATTAGAATGAATGCTAATCTTTAATTCCAGTAATGGATTTATTTAAGTTAAATAACTACTTCTAGTGAATGCCAAATGAGGAATAAAGTAGAAAGAGTTGTTTATCTACTAAATGTGCAACCAAATGACTTTTTGAGCCTTTCCTTTGGTTCCAGAACTGAACTATGAAAACCTGCATAGTTTTATTTAGATTTGAGTTAAACCTAGAAAACAACTCAGTGATTATCCCAAGCAAGCAAGCAATAAATAGGTAAAACTGGTTCCTTGTTGTGCACAGGCTGCTTTTTCATTTCAGAATCAAATTATTATGCCTTTTGTTATTACGGTCTTAAAGTTTGATTTGTTTATTCCTGTCTCCTACTGGAAGGAGTCACAGCATTACAGAGGCCTTATCTTGTCTGTTGTTTGAACTCTATATTTACATCCTCCAGTTTTGTCTGAAGTGTTTATTTCTCATTTTTGCGTATTAATTGAATTCTGACTGGCACAAAAATAAACATTCAGTGCTGAAAGTTTGATCAACAGTATTGACTTATGTGGTGAATATGTAGTATTTTGTACCTTTTATATTAATAGCTGTCTAAGAAGAGTATTTACTCCTTCAGTCTGATTTGGCATGCACTTACTCAATTGTATGTCAGCCTGCATTTAAAGGTATAACATAGTACTCTAAAAAGGTGGTGAAGAACCGTACCCAAAAGGATAAATATTAGGTTTTTTTAAATATAATAATGTACTTACAGAACCTAGGCAGTGAGTTACTTTATCCTGATAATTAGAAATGGAACTACAGAGTAATGGAGGAGAAAAGTAGATTAATTAAACAAGACATAATATATCAAAATATGTACAAGGATATTTTAAGGAAAGTGAAGTAAATTTTTAACTAGTAATGTGATGATTACACATTAAGAAAGATGAACAAGAAATGAAGGAATGAGGAACAGATGGAAAAGCAAGGATAAAGCAAAAACAAATACAGGTAGCATAAAGATAATATCATGTTGAGGTAATTAAAAATATATGTGTAAGACCCATCGTAATATTTTTCATGTAGGAAATTATGGTAGGTCACTATAGAGAAGGACTTGTAACAATCTCAGAAGAAAGCATCCATAACCAACACTGATATTGAGACTTTTTTTTTTAATTGAGAACCGTGTAAAGAGTATATATTTGCAATTACAATGATAATAAATAATTTGAAAAAGAAAACAACACTTCAGTAATCTCTGAGTTTGAAAGTAGTATTTTAACGATCTTTCAGTTCTAATAACTTTGGATGTTGCAACAATTTTTAATGTATATTCTTTTTCCAGAGCTAGATCAACATTTGTTAAGCTTTTCCTTTTTCCCTCCCCAACAGCTGAACAATTCGCAGAGATGATGTCAAACATCCCTTGATTAAGAAAACTAATTTGATAATTCTAATCTTTAAAGTGAAGCTTTTCCTGGCTCTTTATTGCCTCATTTGCCCTCTTCATAGTTCATAGGATTCAGTTTGAGTTTGAAAATAACTAGAAATTTTATGAAGGATAGTTACTGTTTGCAGATTACATATGAAGTATCTAATCGAAGAGACAAATACTGTAGTTATTTAGCAATTACAGCAATTCAGAAAAGTGAAAAATTAAAGCAACAATTAAATAGAGTCCAGTGTATCTGACTAGAATATGGTCAGGGCAGTGCCTCTGTAAGAGTTAAGCAGTTTGCCTTCTCGAAAACACTGCAGCTTTGAAAGCAGGATGTTTCTTGCCACTAAGTTAATGCAGTACATAAAGACAATAGTATTCCTTAAACCTCTAAAACTAGAGAGTTTTTGTTCACGACGTGTAATAATGATCTCACTCAATTCTTCCTTTTCTCTACAGTGGTACCAGAGCAAAATGAGTGCTCAATACATGTAGATGTACGAGGCAGAAAATTCTGGAAATGCCTTTTGTCCCAACTTTCCTGTACAGTAATGAGAATTCTGTTCTGTCTATAACATGTAAATATTCTGTATTCTATCTGGTTTTGAAATCATAATAATTTACAATTAGTAGAAATAATAATTTAATAAAGTAGAAAAAAATAGCTGAGGTATTTAAACACAAAACAAAATGGATACTAATAGCCACACTGTAAGTTCATGTGATAAACATACTTGTTTTATCTCATTTTTCATATTGGATATGTCTAAACACATATAAAATAATTCCACTGTTGAGACTACAGCATGAACATTGCGTTTTGTTTAGGAATATTGCCAAGTTGGTAAATTATTATCTGGAATTGTACAACAAGTTAAGGAAAAAAAGGTAGATGTAATCAACAGGCCGATTAAAGGTAGACCAGTCATGATGCTTCATGGAATTAAATATACTAATCAGATTCTGAGCTTAGGTGACAGAAATAGAAAAAGAAGTAGAGCATGACTGTGAACAATGTTGCTCCCTCTTTTATCTTCAATTTTAGTTAGGTAATCTGACTGATCATGACTTTTCAGAAAAAGCTGACATTCTCTACAGCCCCAGTAAATTAACTTGTTGTTTTTCTTACCTGCTTTAGCTGGTAAGAGTTAAATAAATAGTAATCCTTTATTGCTTCAGTGATTGGAAGGATATGTGTATACAGCATATCCTTGCTGACTGGGGTTGACAGTACAGCGTGGCTAAGTCCCAAGGAAAAAAATAACTTTGAACTTGTTATCCTATTAAGCCTTAACAAGACAGCCAGCCCATCCTTCATGAGCTTAGAAAAGCAAACTATTCACAGAAAGTCTGTAATAGCAAGGAAGTATGCAAGGAAAATCAGTATTGGCTCATAGCAACAGTAAGTATAAAATTTTCGTTCTCAGGTATTATTGTATAGATACTAGTTGTTTAAACTCATTATAGCTTTTGTAAAACATGGGCTTTCTGCAGACTTTTTACACGGTAGGTACAGTTTAAAGAATCTCAATTATAGTTCAGTTTATAGGTTAGTTTCCTGAATAAATAAGAAAGATAGATTCCTAAGTAGGAGGAATTTTTCAGATGGATTTTTGATTTTGAGTAAATAAGAATGCTTTCCTAAATTATAGGCATTTCAAAGATTAATTTTGATTCCTAAGACTGTCATCTTACTCTAGCATATAGGGACTTAGAAGTGTAGTAGTATATGATTTTAGAAGTGAAAGACTTTGGAAGTAAAAACCACAGTTTGCTATTTGTAGTGTCTTTCTGCAACTAATATTTTAGATGTGGAATGTGAGGAATGCTACAATAAGACTAAAGGATTAATAATCAAGAAGGAATATTACTTATTGTTGAGTAGAGAAGCTTACAAACTCAATTTGCAGAACATAAGTAACTTAGATTGTAGGGTTTTTTTCATCACCCTGCATAGTAAGCTACCTTTGGTAAATATTTTCTTAGTTCTTTTTAAGGACAGAAATAGAATGTAACACTGGAGCTCTCCCACTTCAGTGAAGAAATGTAGATGTGATTTCTCAACACACTTGCTAAAATAATAAGAAAGAGACTATGAAATAGTAAACATCCCACTTTTTGTTATTCTAAATGCAATTATTCCTAGTTTATGCAGTATAAGTTGCTCTTCTGAGAAGAGCAATTTCTTCTTTCTGAAGAAAAGTGACCCTGGAAACTGCATAGTCAGAAAATGTGGTATCTAAATTTCCCCATTTTAGATGCCAGAAATCAAATCCTATAAGCTAGAATAGTTGTGGGTTTTTCTCCCTTATTGCATTCTATGAGAAATGAAAGATTTTCCTCACTTAATTGCAAGTTATATTTTATAGTCATAGAAGTTCTCAAATTCTCCATTTTGTTGCAGTAGAAAACAGTGCATATCTTTAGATGAGGGTAGAAGTTAACTGTTGATTCAGAAATTAAACATTTCGAAAAATATGAAATAAATGTTTATCCTTATTAACATATTATTTCTTCTTGCGTGGCAAAAGCTCAAATTAGTAGCAGAAAGAAAGATTAATAAGTAGGCAGAAGCTTTATAAGAAAGTGAGTTTTATGTATTGCTTTGCAGAATTTAAGAACTGAAAGCTGGACCTGTGACTTGACTTCTCCCTAAAAATAGCAGAAATGCTTGTACATACAGAGCCACAGTTAAAATCTTGAAAACATTTGACTGGCTGCTACTTTATTACCCTTTTTTAAAACTGAAAAGCACCATGTGAGAATAGTATAACCCATTATTCCTTTTAAAAAGATTGGTCAAAACCTGTTTAACATTTTGCCTGTTACTTTTAGACTAGTCCAAAATAATGCAAAAGCTAATTATATGAGTTTTAGATTTCTTTAATATACTTATTTATGGTGTGATGTTCTCAGTTGCTTAGACAGGAACCTTCCTTGAGAATCAGAACTCCAGAAATATTACTGGCTAGTGTTTGCTATCTTTTCATGATCTTAAAAAAGCAAGATCCTGATTTGATGTGCTCAATAGAAGTCCCACAGCACATTTTATAAAATAAAATAGCTCATCACTAGTTCCTAGTGCAATACCTGTTGCAGATTAATTTCATTTACCCACACTTTTCTAAGCATTTCATTTGGATGAACTATTCTCATAGCTAGCTGGATACTGCCAGGTAACTACTGAGTTCCATTTGAATGAAAGCTAATTCTTTGCAGCCATGTAATTCATGTTTTAATTAATTTGTGAAATGTTTTAGAGCCCTGTTACAGCCCCTGTGAATAGCTGCCTACTTTCTTTGTTCTAGAGATTTTGCAAAGACATTTTTGAAAACCAGAATTTTCTGGAAAATACATAGACAAAACTGTAAGCAAATGAAAATGAGATAATACCATCTGAGTAGGAGACTAAGAAAAACTACTATGTTTTTGATAACACATCACTTCTCTTACATGTGCTTGGCATGAAATTCCAAACACAATTATTATTTGGCATATAATTTTGTTGCATTCTTTGGCAACAGTACTGCAGAAATGGGTGATCAGAAATTTGTTCAAATAAGATAATAGTGGGAGTTTGATAAAGCAATTTATAGAATCATAGAAAAAAAAAGGGCAAAAATGAAAGGTACTTAAATAAGACACAGTTGAACAAAGTCAAGTAAGTGAGAAATCAACAATGCGCCCTTTATGCCTACTCTCTGCATGGAATTACTAGGCTCTCATACACAGCTCATTCTAATGACACTGTTTCTGTTATGAGTAAATTATCTGTCAGGCATCTGGCTCAATGCATAAAAGCTAATGCAGGAAATGTGCCACAAAACACAACCAGCAAGGAGAATAAAAAGAAGAATTCACAAACAAAAATCAAGCTTTAAGAATAATTTTATAGGAAGAGTGGAGCTAAGCAGTGAGAGACTGGGCTAACATATTTGGTACCTTAAAGAATGCCGAAGTAAAGCTTAGTATGGAATAGAAGAATAATGAGAAATACAAGAGACACATTGAAAATGAATGAAAATAAAATTAAGTATAGTTAGGTTATCTAGGGCAATGGAGACAAAAAGGATTCTGTATTCAAAGGGAGGCAATGAATGAGAAGGGTTTGATGGGATTGAGATACAGAAGGAAAGAGCAGTAAAAGGTTCTTGTTTCAGAAAGGGTTCCCTGGGTATTCTGTGAATTCATTCTACCATTTGTGAACGGTATAGGATTCAGTGGTAAGTATTCAGTGAGCTGCTACTGAATGTATTTATAACCATTCTTTCTACAATATAAGATAGTGAAATTTACTATCTAAAAGAGCATTTAATATTATCCTGAAAGATTAAATATTTTGCAAATGTATTTTGTCACCACACCACTCCACTATATTAAATATTTTCTCCATATTTTACTTTCCATTTTTTTCTTGTCTTTTCTGCCAGTGTCTCATTACTGTATAGACTCACTGAATGCCTGTTT
>JANHFX010016577.1:0-12212 GCA_027560015.1 Chloroceryle amazona | reverse complement strand
TGCCTAACAAGATGACCTCAGAGGCATGTTAGAAAACTATTTTGTTGCCTTTAATTTCACAAAGCTTGTCATCACCTGCATTATCCTGAAAGAAATACTATTACAGCTGTCATTCACAGTGAAAATGAACACATTTTAGGCAAAGCTTTAACTATTGTTATGGTGGAAAGTGATCTTTCACTCAAAATTAAGTTTCTATTCTGAGCTAACCCAAGCACTGCTTGTAGTAAGAATAAACTGTCATATAGAGGACTATGTCAGTAGATGTGGCTTCCATCCAGTGAACTGCTGAGTGCTTCTATTCTCATTGAAGCTAATTGGACAAGTGTTCATCTAGTGTCCAGCAGTGGACAGAACAGTCATTAATGCAGAGTCTTACCCTGTAGTCCTGATGCATACAACTAATCCTTACTCAAGTCAATGGATCTGCTCATGTGGCTAGGATTAAAGGTGATGAGTTTCCTAATTCTGTTAGTACATTTCAGCTGTAGCACCATGTGCTGGTTTTGTCTGGGGCAGAGTTAATTTGCTTCATAGGAGCTGGTGTGGGGCTATATTTCGGATTTTTGCTGAAAATTATGTCAATAATTTGTGTTCTAGATACTGGTAAGCAGTGCTTACAGTGTCAAGGCGTTTTTGCTCCACCAGTGGGTATGCTGGGAATGCCCGGGAAGTTGGGAGGGAACAGAGCTGGAACAGCTGACCCCAACTGACTAAAGGAATATTCCATACCATATGACATCATGCTCCGCATACAAACTAGGGGAGAGTTGGCCAGGTGCTACTGCTTAGGAATTGGCTGGACATTAATTGGTTGGCAGTGAGCAATTGGTTTTCATTTGGTTTTATTTCTCTCTTGTTTTTTTTGACTATTTTTCTTTTCCTTATAGTATTATCTTATTTTATTTTCAATTATTAAACTGTTCATATCTCAACCTAAGAGTTTTGTCATTTTTACCTTTCCAGTCCTCTTCCACCGTATCCTGCTGGGCAGAGAGTGAGCAAGCAACTGTGTGGTGCTTATTTGCTAGTTGAGGTTAAACAACAGACCAACAAAGCCAGAGTAGGTAAAGATGAAAACATACATAGAAAAGACAAGTGAAAGCGAAGAAATAGTGCCTTTTCTGATGTGGTAAACCTTACACAAGAAAGCATAAATTAACCTATGGACACATAGTAGAGACAGCAAAACACTGTATCACAAAGGTTCTTTCCAATGTTTACTTGGAAGTTACTGTTAAGGTATAAACAATTTAACATGTGTCATGTACAATTAATAATACATAAATATGAAAATTAACATCTGAGAGATAGTAGTCTTAATCACAAATGAACAGTGCAAGCAATCTTCTAAATTATAATTTTGATCTACTTACTTCCAATTACAGAAATAACTAAAAAGGAAACCCAAAACCAAACAGCTTAATCATCCTGTTCACCTAGGTTTTGCATCTCATCTTTGACCACTTCAGCAAAATCTGTAATCTTGCCACTATGAGTGACTTTGGCCTGTAGCTATCTCTACTGATGGTTTCACAGCTGTGTGGTTGGATTATTAAATTTTAGAAGGTACTACATCATTTGTCATAATCATGGAATGCAGAGAACCAACACTATCTACCTTAGGTACTTTTATATTGTCTCATGCCACGAAATGTTTTTTGAACAGTACTGGTGACAATCTCAGACCTAAAATTTATTCTGCAAAGTCATATGATGTTTTGCTTGTGATCTTGAATGATGCTAATATTCTTAAAGCCATTGTATTTTAAATCCACTAACTGGTTAGAGTTAGCAGTGTCTACTGTTCTTCACTAAAAAGGGGCTTAAATGCTTTATGTACTAAATATACTCCTCGCCTGTAAGGTACACTAAGCATTCAGTAAAATTCAGATAAAGTAGGCAGTTATCTGTTGTGCATACAGTTGTACAGTTCACCACCAAATGTGAAGAGAGACTAGAGTAAAACAGGCAGCTGCACTCAATCCAAAAATAATTTTTAACAGCACTTTAGCAATGAAGTTAGCAATCACATTTCCTATACTGAGATTAACGATTTCATTACTGACCATAGGATAGGGGAAAAAAAGATGGAAGTGGAATTCCTGGGTAATGACAAAATAGTGTAACAAAGGGAAGTGTTTTGTAAGGACAACCATGAAGGTCATAAAGGGGAAGGGGAAGGAACTGAGTGTGCATCTTCCTTAGGTTAAATGGAGAGAATTTCTAGAAGGAAAAATAATTTCTCAGTTACAGCTTAATGAAATATGATTAAAACCTCAAATATCACAATGAGATCATGGATCTCTGTTAGATTGTTGTTTCTATTGTCATATGCAGCAATCTGCAGATCTTGTATAACATAAGATGCCTCAAAAGGTAAGTGGTACTCTTAGCCTACTTGAATATATAAATTTTAAAGGTAATAATGGTTTTTTTCTGGAACTGATAGGCATTGCCTCGTGTCCAAAACTACAGATAAATATCAGTCCCAGCTTCTGCTTCTATGTCATTTAAAGCCCTGTTAGCTTTAAGGTCATTCTTCCCACTGAGAAGAGAGATCACTTGGCAGGTTTGGCTGGCTGTCAAGCTTTGACTAAAGATACCTGGAAAAAAACAGGAGGTATAGTTTCATCCTGAGAATTTACAATGCAAACATTCCAAAGTCTCTGCTGTGAAATAAATACAAAACTTTCTCAGTCTATCCTAGAGTGTCTGCCCAAAAGACAAGAGGAGAATGCCTACCTTTTGCAGTCAACAAATGGACGTGCTAGTGCACTGGCATATTCAGTCATTTATCTTCACACAAAAGTAGAAACTATTCAGAACTACAAGTCAATGTGTCTTGAAAGAATTTCTTCCCAGTTGTTTGGCTGGTTGTGTATCACTGCATACGGTGACATGTAACATGAGTCTTATAATGTCAGTGCAATGATTTGAAAAGCTTTATCATGATGTTTATTTTTATTAAAAAATCCATACATCCCCATTTCACTGGGTAAGTTTGCAGCCTGAAAAATTCACTCATGCTCTTTCCACAATGACATGATTGATGTACTGATGAATGATTGGCTAAAAAATTATTATGCCTATTAACAATTGCAGTCAGTTGATTTTTCCTAACATAATTCTACTGACTTTCAAAACTATCCTAGTGTTGTATTGGCAGCTCAAATATTTGTAACTTCAATCAATGTAAATTATCTAGTACAATAGATATTTAGAATACAATAGAAAATATTGGATTAAACAAACAGAAGCAAATGCTAACACAATGACTTATTTTGGAAAGTTGACAATTGTCATTATATTTCCATACTTTGAAAAAGGACAAAACCAAAACCAAACAAAAACCAACAACCAACTAAACAAACAAAAAAAACCCCAAACCAAAAACAAACAAACAAACAACAACAAAAAAAAGGCAAAATGAACAAGCAAACAACAACAAAAAGCCAACAAACAAACAAAACCCACCACATTGTAAAGTTTGGTCAATTTCCAAGGGAACTTCCATCCTAGAAAATGCTACCAATTCTAACTGGTCAAATAACCTCTACATAGTAACCATTCTCTATGGGATACAGACCTCTTCCATCACTACTTTGCCTTCAGTCAGCATTCAACCCCATTGCACAATAGTAATGATAGGTGACTTCTGTATTTTAGCTGTTCTGCTCAGTTTAATATAAATGTAAAGTCTCACATCAGTAATCAGAAAGAAAATAACTAAACACAGGGGCAAAGCTCAGCTCCTGGTTGAACGTTTAGAGATTGTTCATTTGTCTCATATTATTAAAGTACACAAGTAGTAGCATCCATGTTTCCCTTGGGCTAAGCCTTCTTTGATACCACACTTCTGAAGGCCTGTAAAATAGTAAAATCAACCACAGACCCATGGGAAAAAATATTTTCTTGATTTTGCGAAAAGAATAATATTTAAAAATTATTAGACATTTTGCGCTGCCATTTAAATTTGAGTGAATTAGGTCTTCCATACTAAACCTGCATTAACAATCTTATATTTAACAAGTTCCTCTAGGAGACAGAAAAATATATAGGACAATTTTTTTCTTCCCACAAACAAATGCTAGGGACAACCCAAACTGAGATGCAGATTGGTCTTGGTTTGCTCTGCATGCAAATCAGTTATGCACTTAGTCCTAGCTGAGGCCTTCTCTTATATTAAGTCTGAATTTTTCTTGAGAGAAAAAACCCAATTATTATTTCATTACATATATAAATAAGATTGAATTTAAAATGCATACATAAAATATTAATCTCTAAGAACCAGAATCAGATAAAATGATAGGTTGTGAAAGGTCAGACATGGCCCAAAACGTCCACAGACTTCAAAGAGCATTGGTTCAGGCCTCATTGATGAGATCATCAAACCTTGATTGTAAGAAACTTTTGAAAATTTGGTCCCAAGTAACCAAGAGAAGAAAACAGATGTAAAAGTACCTATTTTAGCACTTTTCTATTTTTTTTATTGTGAACAGTCAGCTCTTACACAAAAGAGCCAAGTTGGAGAACCTGAGAGAGTTAGAGAACAAAATTATTCCAGAGAAACTTTCTCATTATCCGATGTTTTCCCTCCCACACAGAAGAGTGGAACCCAGATGTTCTCAGTTCTTAGAAATGAGTAAAAAAAGAAGAAAAAGCTGCAAGGGCAGAAAGAGCTCTGATTCCAGAGAATGTAAGTTTACAGAAATGTTTAATTTGAAGTAAAAACATCAGAATCATAGGTGGTTGCTCTCGATTTATTCATCAAGACAGAAGTCCATCTTTGTGCCCAAAACTGTTTCTCAGATTGGAAATATTTACACTCAAGTGTGGGTACATACAAGTAATGTCTTGATGAGGCTAGTTGTTTTATTTTAGTTTATCTGTTAGCCTAGCTATTTCTGGTGAAATCTTTCCAAAGAAGTAGATGTTTAGTTGCCTCAAATATTCAGCATTCTTGTTGTAAATTTCTCAATATTGTCTAAGTTTAAGAGGTTGTTCTAATGGTGCTTTGGTAGATGTCACTGTAAATTGTTATTCTCTAATGCACATGATTTAGGCTAAAATAGCCCAAGCAATGCAGAATTTATTGTATTTGTATAAATGCCATAAAACCTTGCCAAGCATAACTCCTGCCAGGAAACAGTATTTTATTCTATTTCCAGCTGGGAGCTGTGGCTTAGAACTCCTGGCAATGGGCCATGGATTTGCTGTGTGATTGTGACAATATTCATTAATCCTTTATTAAAGTCACATTCCATGTCATTTACGCCAAACTTCAAACATGTAATGGGATATTGATTGTCCCAGTGTCTTCAAAGGAATATAGTAAATATAGGGAGGAGTAATGGAAGTAAAAAGGATAGATCTTTCTATCTGCAGGTAGAATTCCTTATTACTTAACAACTGTAAATTTGGGTTTTTTGAAGTGTTAATATATTAATTTCCTCCAGAGTGAATTAATGTGGTGTACCCTGTTTGTCCGACTTCACATTACTTATCAGA
This sequence comes from Chloroceryle amazona, assembly GCA_027560015.1. Classification (NCBI taxonomy): domain Eukaryota; kingdom Metazoa; phylum Chordata; class Aves; order Coraciiformes; family Cerylidae; genus Chloroceryle; species Chloroceryle amazona. The sequence goes on along the minus strand of JANHFX010016577.1, from coordinate 6,701 downwards.
TAATTAAGCAAAATAAGTTAATATTGAAATGAAAAAATTACAATATTATGTTGTAGAAAATAGATTACATCTTAAAGATAAAGGTGACATTTTTTATGAAAAGTGTCTCAAATCTAATAATATATTTGTGATACTGCTTATAAGTCATGGGAAAAATGTTTTTTCTTTTTTTTTTTACCTTAAATTAGATGGACAGTTGTCAATCATTTGTAAATGCCAGGAAAATGTAGAAAGCCTTGAAAATAAAGGAAATGAGGCTCTGGCTCACTTCACTGAGCCACTGGATGTAAAGGGTACTGAAGAAGATGGGAAAGATCATGAAAACAAGAATCAGAGTAGCTCAGATGCATATGAAGACAGAGACCCTGATAATATATCAGACAGCAAAAAAGAAGGAAAGAAGGAAAAGAACTACCCTCCTCCAGTGATTTCTCCTCAGCAAGATGAAATCCTAGCTACAGTAACTTTTGGTGAATCAGAGAGGTCATCCACAGGAAAAATTACACTGTGGGGCAAGCCAGACTCTGCAGAGTACGTTAGCTCAGCTAGTGGAAAAATTACTGCAGAAGTAAAATATGGTTCTTTTAATGTGAAAGTAGAAATTAAGAATGTTTCTTTGTTTGATTCTGAAACAAACCTTGTAACTGAAAAAAGGAAAAGTTCAAAGAACAATAAACATTATCATGAAAGACAGTATGAGAAAAGCCAGTGTTCAAAATGTTCGAAGTACCAGTGTCCTTCAACTGACCATTCGGCAGAACAGAATAGGAAACAAAAGGGATCTTCTAAACATAAAATTCAAACTGCTATCGACAAAAATGCCTCCTTGAAAATGAACATTGATGCAAAAGAAATTAAAGTGGAATATAACAGCAGAAAGAAAAATCTAAAGGTTAACATCAAACCTGGAGAGCAGGCACAGAGCAAAGCCTACAACAAGGAACACAGAGATAGGTATTGGAGTGAAACAGATTATTCTGTAACAGAGGCACATTGCAATACAGGTTGTAAATCATCTTTTAGCTTTCATGAAAAAGTAGACTATACATTTCCAGATGGATATACTCTTCTGCCTCCACCTAAAGAATTTGCTGACTGTGACAATTTGGATACAATTGCAGAGGGGGTATCTTTTTACCCTGTTAATGACAAAAGGGAATCTAACAGTCTCTGTACAGCCTTGAGAATTTTGGGGGAAGAAAATTACTTCTGTAAACATAACAAAAAGAACTATGAAAACCACTCCAACGAAAAGGAAGATTATTCAAAAGATAAAATGCTGTTTTCAAAAATAAATAATGCAAATTGTCTTGTAGCTAGCAATACCTTGAATAACGCAAATCCTAGGAAGCAGCTTATCAGTAAGAACAATATATTAGATCAAGAAGGAAATAATTGTGACAAATGCAGAGACACAGGTCAAAAAGTAGCAAGAAGAAAGTCTTTCCCAGACACTACACTTGATGTACCATCACCAGTTCACCCTAGAAGGGATTCTGGCTTTTATTCATTGCCATCCTTAAAAGTATTGCCCAAGGAGACCAAAGCAGGAGATGTCTACAACAGGAATTCACATGTTCATTCCAGCTATACAGAACTTTCTAAGTGTCCTGACTTGACCTCCTCAATGAGAAATTTGAGAGGTCTTAAGTCTTCATATCAGTATGCTTTCACATCATTTGATCATAATATTACCATTTATCCATCTGAACCTGAAGAAAGTCTAGATGATGGTTGTTTACCAAATAACTATGCAGACTATGTGGGTCAGGGTGAAGAAACACAAGAGATGTTAATGGAGAGTCATCATTCCAGTGATACAATAAATGAGAAAAAAGAAAATGGGCATGAGGAGCCTCTGAGAAACCTAGCCACATGGGAGGAAGACTATGAGGCTACCAAAGATGATTTAGATGAAGGGACACCAGAGTACAACAAAATAGAAAAGCAGGTTGAATTGCCTAACAAAGCTCAGCTGATACAGGTCTCTCCATGTTCTAGAAGCCCTTCAAGTGAACTTATTAATGACATGGAAATTACTAATAATATATCTACAGGAAGTGCCCCAAAGGAGCTTTCAGCTTTAAAGCAAAATATACACCCACCCCCTGAAAAGCCTGAGGTGACTAAGAAAAGGAGAGGGTCAGTAATGACTGTGATAACTGGAGAGATAGAACGAAGACTCATCCAAAGCGACACTAAATTGATACCTGATTCTTTAGGTTCTGCAGTAAGAAAAGAGCCTAAACTTCCCTGTAGTATACAAGAAAAATCCTTGCTGTTATCCTTGCTCTTAGATCCCAAGGAGCATGACATAAATGATGAATCAGAAAGCTTTTCTGAGACACAAGACATATCTGGGAATATCCTTGTTGAATCTGATTGCCATAATGACTCACCACAGGCTGCCATATTATGTATCTCTTCGGCATATACAGACAAGAAGGAGAATTTCACAGAACATTTAAATGTCAAGGGAAGAGCGGACAACTTTTGCAGTAAACAGTTAATGGATGATAGCTTAAGGAGAGACCCTGAAGTACATCAGCTACCTCAGATAGCCAAAGCCAACCCTGATGAAATTGAGAAAAAGATTGAAATGAAAGAAGATTTTCATCAGAATGCAGATATCCCCCCACCATCAGTAAAACAGATTAGTCAAAAAGGTAGGTGTTATAAAACTTCTGGAGTTAATACCACTTACACACCTTTTCCATAGATGGTTTAGTGCTTTGGTGATAACTCTTTTGGGAAAATGATAGTATATTATTACAAAGAGATGATTCTGGGATGCTTGAACATTTGGTTATAATATGCAGTGACTGTGTTGAGGATCCTAGGAGCCATCTTGTAGAGCCAAGTAACTTAAATAAAATTTAACAAAAAAAAAATTTTAATGCAACTTTGTTCTAGAAGTGGGTTTCCTACATTAAACACTCAACTCATCCTACGTATCTAGTGACAGAATCAAACACCAAACCTAGAAGGGTTTTTTTGTAGTTGCTGTGTGGTATGAACTCAGAGCTCTAGTCAGTGTCTCAAACTCCATAAATCTGTTTTTGGAATCCATGTATTCTAAGCAAATACAGAATTCTAAGTACATCTCAGTTGTAATTCTGACTGAGCCTTTACATGTCATGGAATGACTACAGTGAATACTGTAACCTTGTTTTCTCCTCTCTTTATGTAGTTAACAAAATTTCATATGAAAAAAGAATTGGGTTTAATAGCTTAACTTTTACAAAATTTCTTGTCTCCTCTTCTGTAGTCAGTCTACCCATACCCATAACGGTTCATTTAAAAGGAGTATTTTGAATACTAAAAATGTAAGGCCATACTGGGACACTATACAATACAATGTGAGATTTTTAGACATATGATTGTGTGTGGTTTTCAAATATTACTCCGAACACTTTCATTAATTTTTTTAATATTGGTCAAGTTTCATGCAAATATAACTCAGATTGTCCTCTCCAGAAGAGAATGTTTCCAGCATGTCTGGAGGACAGGAGTTTTGTGCTGTTGAAAAATACGTGCTTTCTTATCATGACAAAATGTCTTCAAGAGTCTGAGCAAAAAGCATCAAAAAGCTTTTAATAATTTTCTAATCCTCAGTATCTTCAGAAAATACTGGTATGTCCTCCAACTGGTATGTCCTCCAAGGTTGTCTTGTTTATGGTAACGGAAATTTCAAAACTACCTGCAGTCCATATAGACATGGATATACTACATAGGTAGATATTGCTATATAGGTCAATATCTAAATTAGTTAAATGGAAATCTCTTTAGAACAAGGTATATGAAGAAGACACTGAAGGAAGCTTGCATGTTCGAACACCTTGACCTCGTGTACATTAGACCTCAGTTGTTAAACTCACAGCACATGTAGCTATTTTTTGCACTCTCCTCTTCCCTTTTGCCCCTTGCTATTATCTATGTGTATTCTTTATCTTACCTGTCACCTCACCTGATCTGTAACCTTGTCCCTTTTCTGATCTATACTCATATTTTGATTTTTCATTAGTGTATTTCTTAGCAATGCTGTAGAGGTCTTACCTTAAACAAGTAAATGTGTCTATCCAGAAAGTACAATCATTTGAAGTTTTAAAACTCATTAAGATGAATCAAAGTCCACTTTTAATGTGGGAATACCAGCCTACTTAGTCAAGATACTGAGCACAACACTCAGTGTGGGATGTCCTGTGCTCAGTGACACTGGAAAGGAAACACATTTTTCAACAGAAATTGAGGACATCTAGAAGAGAGGAGAAAAACAGATGCAGATGGAATAGGATGGGAGAAGAGTCCAGGCAATCTAGGAGTCCACTGGTGTTGTAGGAACTTAAGTATTATCAGAGAGTGAAGGACTCATGCCAGGGGCACTATAAAGGCACTACAAGAAATGTTTCCTGACTTTCAGCAATAGTCTGCCCTGGAGAAGAGGGTCAGTGGCACAGGTCTGTGATGAAGATCTGACTGAAGTCAGAAAGAGGCTATTGAGCCAAGAGAGAACTTACAGAATCCTCTAGGAAGCCTGTGGAGGCTGGGCTCACTTCTCCCTGCCTGCCCTTGCTAGTGGGTACAGTTGCATTTTCAGAATGGAATCTCACACAAAGCCTCTTTTTCAAGTGTTGTTTTAGCTGAATTAATAGTACAACAAATAAATTTATACTGTCCTACCTAGAAAGAAACCCAAAGTAGAAAGGTATATCCTCCTTTTATCTGCGTGTGTGCCTTGGCAAGTTTTTTAATCTTTAAATGGCATTTTATATATTTCCATACTGATGACTAAAAAAATGTATGAGCACTGTTAAATAAAATCCATGATCAATTTACATGTTTTTGCATAAAAATGGTGCCATACAAATTACTATGTAGGTATTTAACTACAGATATAACTACCACAAGGTACTTTTCTCAGCATGAAGACCTCAATTAATCTAAAATACATACTTTATTAATATTTTTAGTATTTGCCTTTTTTTTTTTTTTTATGTTTGGTTAGGATAATTGTGGATTTAGAATGTGGAAAATTTAGACACTGTAATTGCTTAAATTGTCTTACACATTCCTCATAAACAATGTCCATTTATAATTTAGACTTGAAATCAGAAATGAACAAAACCAGAAAGCTGCCTTTGACGAAGGACACCAGAGCAAGCGATAGTTCCCAGGAAGAAGCAATAGACCAGTGGGCCAGGAGACGGAAACAGTTCAAAGACAGCAAAAAATGTAGTTCCACTGGAGGAAGTTCCATAAACAGCACAATCACTGAAGGATCAAGTGAGTACTTTAGTCTTATGATTGTATTCTTTTTCCTTCGTGTGACTGACAACCTGAAAGGATTTTCAGCTAAGGAAATTTATCTTGAGTTCATAATTTGAGTCTATGTCCTTGTAATTATCATTAGCAAGCAGATTTTATTGAATTGTACTGATCCTCACTATGGGACTTAGTATCCTCTTTCCTTCATATAACCAAGCAGGCAATCTTACTGAAAAAAAGTTGATGGTACCATCCTTGTCCATATGCAATTAATGTTAAGACAAGCTCTAAGCACAAACAGGTAATCACTTATGGCAGAAAGTTTGAAGGCGTAAAAAAAGTCACAATCCTGATGCCTGCTTGGCTTATGTCAAAGACATGGTGATCTGGGAGTCCTCCTTCTCACTACAATAACCGATCATTCCACCATATTCACTTGTTTCGACTGTCTTTCACTTTCCCTCCAGTTACTGAAACAGCCAGTCCCATAACTAAGAAATTTGTTGTCTCACCATATGCTTTAGCCTGTATGAAAGTCATCAGTTTAAATCACATGGGAACAAATTTTAAAGATGAAGTGGTTAATGAACTTACATTTCATGCAGATGGAGTCCCCAAGCAAGGATTTCACAGTCTAGGAGAGAACATAAGTGGTGCTTCTTACTTCACACTATCTTTATCTCCCATTTTGGTACTTCAATAATGTAAGAAGTACTTTGTACAGATGCCAAAATGTGCAATTCCCTGTGAACATATTTTGTGCTATAATGGTTACTTTTGGTGAGGCAAGTTTTATTTGTATAAGCTCCATTTTGAAGAAGATTCAATGCAAAACTATAGAGACTGACAGCTGTAATACATCAGTGCAGTTCCAATACCAGATAGACTGTAAATATATTCTATCCCTGTATTGAAGAGGTATATCCTATATGAGCCTCAATTCACTACCTAAACATAGGTATCAGTTGCCACTGGGACACCAAGAAGGATCTGAGATATGTGTCCAACTGGATACCCCTGCCTTTTTTAAGCAGTTAACTGGATGAAAAGTGAGATACCCTAAGGTATCTAATATAGTACTAGCCACCTATGTTCGGTAACAGAGTCAATCCCTAAGTTTTCAATGCCTGCCAACAAAGCAGCAGGGATGACTGACATTTCATGTGGAAATAAAAAAGCTGTTTATTGGTAACAGCTTACATTCTTTGCCCCTAAGACAGATTCAAATCCATGGCAAGGAAATTAGAAACTTACCAGGTCATACACTAGAGCTCAAAAACCTATCACGGGATACTTACATCAAGATAAACTGTTCATTGATTTCAACAGTGATGTCTCCTGAATATAAACGTGAAATGTAAGTTTCACAGAGAAACACTAAACAAACACACACAAAAAACCCAACAACCTAAAACCACCACCACCATCAATAAATA
>JANHFX010016575.1:12136-29530 GCA_027560015.1 Chloroceryle amazona | reverse complement strand
CGCGGGACCCGGCTCCGTTCCCGCTAGCGAGCGGGTGGAGGTCGCTGCCTTGTGGGTAACGCTGCCGGGACACCCCGGGGCCCAGCAGCGTGGCCTCCGGTGCCAGCGCGCTCGCCGGGGCCGCTGCCCTTGCTCTGCTCTTGACCTCCCAGCACAGTCCGGGTCTTGGCGCGGAGCTGCCTCTTGTGGCACCGGTAGTGGCGTGAGCTGCAGAGCCGGCTCCTGAGCCGCAGGCAGAGCGGCAATGGGTATGGGGGGGTGCAGCGGGAGGCAGCTGATGTCCACTCAGGGGAGTGTTGTGACCACGCAGCGCCCAGGATTCCTTCACCTCCCACAACATCCCAACCCTAAAGCTCCCCTCGGAAAGCCTGAAGGGCCTGATCTCCCCGCGGCTCCTTTGCCGAGAGATGCCCCTCGCTCCGCTCCAGTCGCTGGCTGCAGAGCTGCTCCCACTCTCTGGACACGTGTCTCTGCCACGCTGCAGATGCTGCGGGGGGCTCTGAGAGGCCTGGTTCAGATTAGCAGTTTTGTTTTGCCAGATTTCACTTTGTTTTGAGAGCAGGCCGGGGAATACGGATTTTAACAAACAGCTAAATTTAACCCACTTCTCAACTTGGAAGCTATCTGAGGGTGAGGTTCTGTGCCAGCTGAGGGGTACAGATGATTAAAATGTTCCACGTGAGCCCACGGGAAGAGAACAGTGGTTAATAGGAAATTGTACTTGGCTCCTTTCTGCACCCCAGGAAGCTGTTCCTGGTCGGACACGAGCAGCCTCCATTAAGGGGCTGCTCAGGCTCCAGCAACAGCTTCTGTCCCAGTGTTGAATTCAATTCCCTGTCTCCAGTAACACTCTCGGGGGCACCAGTTGTGGGTGAAGGGTTTTTCTGGGTCTTGTGGATGTTCTGGCCCAGTGACCAGGGCTGCCCCGGCACCATTGCGCTTTTCTCATCTTTCACTCAGGAACAAACATGGCAAAGTGATCAGACCTCTCCAGTATCAGTCAACGGTGGCACCTGGCACAGTCGCGAGAGTGGAACCAAACATTAAATGGTTTGGTGAGTTTTTCTTCAACTTTCAGGCTCGGCAAGCTTGAAAACTGCAGAACTTTGTGTGTTTGGGGCTGTTTATTTTGGAATCGTGGCCTCGGGGATGGGTGCTGGAAACGAAGGGCCCGGGGTGTGGGGTTGTGCTTTGCACGTGGGGGTGCTGGCAGTGCTGGCTCTCCGTGTGCTCCTCCACGGGTGGTGATTCTGCCACCTTTGGGTGTCTTCTGGGCTTTGCCCGTGGGTTTGTACTTTGTGCCTTGTAGCTGGTCAGTGCAGAGTGCCCGAGGGCCGTCTGCTCTGTGGATGGTGGGAGAGGAAGGGTTGGCTCGTTATGCCAGTGTGGGGTCCGTGTCAGGTCAAATTGTCCGGTTGCTGTCACTGGTATTTTTGATTCCAGTTGAACTGTTTATCAGTGTAGCTTGAGGGGGTTAAGCTGAGCAATGGTCAGGTGCAATGCTTGTTTTCACGTGCAGGAAACACTCGTGTGATCAAGCAATCATCCCTGCAGAAATTCCAAGAAGAGATGGAAAACGTTATGAAAGATCCTTACAGGGTGGTGATGAAGCAAAGGAAGCTGCCCATGTCCCTCTTCTACGACCGGATTAAGCCACACGTGGGTCTCTCTGGGCTGGGCTGTGTGTGCAGAGCTGCCCAGGGCGGCCGCACTGTCTGTGCTCCGCCTGCTGAAACGGGGTCTTCTGGGTGCATTGGGAAGGGTGTTTTTGAGAGCCTGCCACGGTGACTGCAAAGAAATAGTGTGTTACTTCCCCATAGCATGGGAGAAAATCTGGTTTTTATTAGAAAACTCTCCCCAAAGCCCCCCCAGTTAGCGTGCCAGCTCGGGAGGGCCATGAGGCCTTCAGCCTCGTGTGACCGAGGGACCTCTCGGAGGATGCTTCGCGCTGTGGCTGCGCGGTGCACGACTCACGTCCGTGCCTTTCACCCCGAAGCGGGGATTCTTTTGTACGCAGCTTTCGTTTCTAGTAAATCAGATTTTAGTTGTTACCAGATTTCTTTCCTGTAGTCTAAACTATTCTTTTGGATCCTCGCTGGGGAAACTTTCCAGGTTTATGTCATAAAAATGTTAGAGAAATTAAGGAAAAAGTTCTAAGCAATTCAAATGTGCGTTACAAAAACAAATTACTTCTTTCAGCGGTGAATCGCATGCGGCTCCAAGAAAAGTTGGCATTTGCTACAGGCTTTCAAATCTACAGTTTTGATTGTAATTCCCCCTGACAAAAATCTGTGAATTTGGCGAGATTTGCGCGCTCGTTACGAAAATAAGAAATGATCAAAGATAGCAGCTAAATTTTCGTCACTGCAGCTTTAATTACATTTGACATCACAACTGAAGCATAGTCCTTTGGCAGGCTCGGTGTGTTTTGTTGCTTATTAAATATCCACTCTTGTGTTTCTCAAAGATTAAGCTGGAAAACTCAAACATCATTAGCAAAGTGCCCGTAACTCTTGCGAGGGGTTGCGGAGTTGCGTTGAACTGAGGTCTTGCTCGCTGCGTGTGTGAGGGATTGGAAAAAACGCTGCTTGTGGGGTTGGGTTGGGGATTTTTGATTTTGATTTTGATTTTTTTTTTTACCAAGCTGTTTTTCTTTAGACCTCCAGAGTTCACATTCTTGACACAGAAACATTTGAAACAACATTTGGCCCCAAATCGCAGAGGAAAAGACCAAATCTTTCGGCAAGTGACATGCAGTCCCTGGTGGAGAATGCTGAAGCCTCGTCAGGATCCTATGATCAGGGCAAGGACCGAGACCTGGTGACGGAAGACACGGGTGTAAGGTAAATGGACTGGGGAAATGATTCATTGTTCACCTTTCTGAAAAGGCAGCTTTGTTTCCAAAGACCCCTCTTGTACACCCGTCGATAAGGTGGAGGATGGGGATGGGGCCAACTCCCAGCTCCCTCGTGTCCTCTTTTTGTCTGTAAATGGCTTCAGGGATGACACCAGTGTCCCCCTGTCGCTGTGGTGGCTGATGTCTCTGGTAATCCCCTTCCAGGGATGAAGCACAAGAGGACATATATAAGAAGGGGCAGTCCAGAAGAATCTGGGGTGAGCTCTACAAGGTAAGCTGCATCTGTAACGTGCAGTTGTCACCTCTTGGCCTTCGTGAAATCGGGTGCTTCAGCACAGCTTGGGAAATCCTGTGCAGCCCCAGTCAGAAGAGCTCCCAAACCACTCGTTGCCCTCCTAGGGAAGCTTTGATACTTGAACTTGCTGTAAAGTTTCTTAGAACCATTAAGATGGTGACTTTCATCATGCAGAGGTGTCCTGAGTTTGTCTTTCCCTTGCCTGGGTTCCTGTCAGCCTGGTTGAACTGTGACTTGGAGCTGTACACCCTTTCTCTGTGCCGATGCAACAGGGTCTGGAGGAGAGAGCAGATCCATCTTCAAATCTCTGCCTGATGGAGCTGGCTTCTTGAGCTGTTGTTCCACTGGAACAAACATCTTTAAAATACACAATCTAGAGCTGGACTGGCAGGGCGAGGGTGGTGGCTTCTCTTGGACTCCTGGGGCTTCATCACCAATAAACCAGTTGTGTGCCTTTAAATTTCTTTAGTCTGAAAACATCTGGTGCATTGATAAGGGTCAGCTTTGGAGGGTTTTGACCCTCTGTGTCCCGTGAGCCACCTTGGCTGCTAGAGAAATAGAGACTGAGAATGATTCAGGGTTGTAAGAGCAGTTTGTGTGCTCTCAGTGACTGTTAGGTGTGAAACTGCTTGACTTTTTGCTCTGAATTTCTGAATGTAGCTTAAAACCTTTTAATTTTGACTTAAAAGCATCGGGAATGATAGAGCAAAACAAATTTCAGTAAGATGCTGCCAAAAATGCAGGAAATAGCTGTGAAACAAATTCGCTTGGCTCAAAGCAAGTCATAAAATGTCAGCTCCCTGCTGTAGATGCTTAGTGGACTAACAGCAGGTTCCTGCTGGGTTGTGCGTTTCATACTGGTCCAGAAAACAGACTTTATATCCTGATCCTTTATGAAATGGCAGAATCAAATTGCTGCAGAATGGATGGCAAGTGTTGGGTTTTTTTTGTCTACTGAGCGATTATTTCTCCTGTCCGGGTGCTGTGTTTTCATTCCCAAGCATCTCACTGGTGCTTAAGAGCAGGTAACAGCCATTCAGCTGTCCAGGCTGAACTGGGGGGAGTTAGGAGCTGAGAGAGGGGATGCTTAATGGTCCCTAGTCTGAGCCCCCCTAGTCTGCAGGGAAGTTACTGTTGTTTCAGAAGGATACGAGGCTTTAAAATTGATGTAGTTTAGAAAGGGATTTACATTTCCCCATGCATACTGCAGGTGTCTGTCTTGCTGTAAAATCCTTCTGGGTGATTTTTTTTCAGGTGATAGACTCTTCAGACGTTGTTGTTCAAGTTCTCGATGCCAGGGATCCCATTGGTACTCGCTCCCCTCACGTGGAATCTTATCTCAAAAAGGAGAAACACTGGAAACATCTCATTTTTGTCCTGAACAAATGTGACCTCGTTCCTACCTGGGCTACTGTAAGCACGGTCCTGCCTGTCGCTTCTCAGACCTTCTTTGTTCCTTTTGTAGCCTCGCTTGAATTCTGCGGCCGGTCCTCATGCTGGTCTCAAAGGGCATAATGTAACTGGGTTAATGGGAACTCTCTGCTCGCCTGCTGTAAAAGTAATGATTAGAATGTAAATCTGTCCAAGTTTGGCCGAGTTGAGCAACACTCACCAGCCACAAATTCTCTACTTCCTCTGTCTGGATTTAACAGTTCAACTGATGTCTCCAGAGTATGTTAAATGTTAGTCCGCTTAAGATCCGCATCCCCCACAGCTGGTTTGCTTTATATTGTTAAGCTAATTAGCTGTAGCCAGCAGTGAAGGCGTTTTTGGGAAACTGCTTCTCTTTTGTAAAAGCAATGCTCTGTCCTTCTAGCTGTTGGGTTGGCAAAATGCTTCAAAGGTTCTCGGAGAGCAATTTTCATAGACGGTTGTATCTGTGACCCGAGTGAAGATGCTGTGTCCTTCTGCTCATCAGCAGATTGCTTCGCCACCTCCGCGGCACAGGATCCCCCCTCACTGAGTCTGTTTTCCTCTGCAGAAACGCTGGGTCGCTGTCCTTTCTCAGGAGTATCCAACGCTGGCTTTTCATGCTAGCCTCACAAACCCGTTTGGCAAAGGTGCTTTCATACAGCTCTTAAGGCAGTTTGGAAAGGTACTGAACAACCGGGGGGATTTCTGGTGTTTGGAGGGCAGTGGGGTTTAGTGTGGAGTCTTTTGTTAGTGTTTGGGGTCCAGTACACTCCTCCTGTGGCCATTCTGTCAGGAAATGACAGCAAAGCTCCCCTCTCTGGGGACAGAATGGAAAATATTCCTTCAAATACATTCAAAGTGTTTGTCAAGCTGAGGAGACCCAGAAAGAGCAGGTTTGACCTTCAGTCTCTGGCCTAGGTTTCCTCTAGACAGAGTAACCCACTGATACTCCTTGGTCTCATTTGACTGTGCAGAAGAAAGGAACTTATAGGACAAGATGAAATGGCTTCAAGCTGTGCCAGGGAGCTTTAGGTTGGAGCTGAGGAACAATTTATTCCCCACGCAGTTTGCCAAGGGCTGGCCTGGGCTGCCCAGGGCAGGGGTGGAGTCCCCGTGAGGGGTTTCCAAGCCCCCTGTGGAGCTGTGATGCTGAGGGCCAGGGGTCAGTGGTGCCCGGGCAGTGCTGGGGGAGCAGGTGGACTCGGTGAACTTAGAATCATTTTAGTTGGAAGAGACTTTTTATGATTCTATATTTCACAGCCGTTCTTGTTGCGTGTGTGTTCTGTTAAGATACTCTTCTAAGTGTCTTCACTGTTGTTGGGTCCACCCTCACACATCTCTCTGGACAGAAAAGAGCTGATCTCTTTCTTTTTTTTTCTTTTTTTATCTGTTACTGTGGAGTTACCTTTGCTTTCCAGTGTAGTGGAAACAGTAGGTGCTGAAATGTTCTGAACTGAGGTAGTAATTCCATCTTACTCTGAGGTGTTAATGTTGTGTTGTTTCCTAACAGTTGCACTCTGACAAGAAGCAGATCAGCGTGGGCTTCATTGGTTATCCCAACGTTGGCAAAAGCTCAGTGATCAACACATTACGCTCTAAGAAGGTCTGCAATGTGGCCCCTATTGCAGGTGAAACAAAGGTAGGAGGAGATCCTTGCACTACGTCATTATTTTGTATCTTCAAGGGCAGAATTCTGTCTGTGCTCTCCCAAATCAGTTGATGGGGTTTATTTGCACTGCCAGGCTCTGTCAGCGCTGCTTTTCAACCTCTGCTCTTCAACAATGTGACAGTGAGCAAGAAGACAAAGTTACAGGAATCTTCTTTGTTAGCCTGCTGCTTTTACTCTTAAATATCACTGAAGTTAAGGGTCGTGGAAGAGGATGACCACAGAACATCAGAGTTTGTTGTGACTGTAGTTTCCTCACCTTGGTCCTTAGTTTGATGGCATTGGGAGGAGCAGGGTGCAGCAGGTCTCGGCTGGATAACAACAGAGCCAACTTTTCCTTTGCTTGTGTGTTAATACCAAGTTCCTAAGATGACTCCCGCCTATGAAAAGTGGGCATTGAAGAAGCAGGACAGAGGGCTGTGGGGAAGGTGGTAACATGGAGCTGCTGCTCTTCCAGGTGTGGCAGTACATCACCCTGATGCGACGGATCTTCCTCATCGACTGCCCCGGGGTGGTTTATCCTTCCGGAGACAGCGAAACGGACATCGTGCTGAAGGGAGTGGTACGTGTCTGTGTGGAAGGCGGTCAGCATGAGGGGCTCAAAGGAACGAGCACACACAGTCCAGGGGGTGATATGCCACCATTTGTTTCCAGGTTCAAGTTGAAAAGATTAAGAGCCCCGAAGATCACATCAGTGCTGTGCTGGAAAGAGCCAAACCAGAGTACATCAGGAGGACGTACAAAATTGATTCCTGGAAGGATGCGGAAGACTTCCTTGAGAAACTTGCTTCTAGGACTGGGAAGCTGCTAAAGGTGTGACAGCTTTCTGCTTTTGCAGGCTGGAAGAGCAAGTGGCCTGTTAGTGCCTGTGAGCAATCTGAATCTTTCTCTTGCTTACAGGTGATAGGAAGGTGGTGTGTCCAGCAGACGTGGATGTAAATTGTTACTGGGTTCTTTCAGGGTGGTGAGCCTGACATTCAAACTGTGAGCAAGATGGTTCTCAACGACTGGCAGAGAGGCAGAATCCCGTTCTTTGTGAAGCCACCGAATGCAGAAACAGCAACCCAGGTGAGAATGTGGTGCACTGCCTCCTCTTGTCACGTGTTGCTCCATTTTCCAAAGGGTTTTCCCTGCTTTTTTTTCTCCCAGACTGCCAGGTGACTTGGGCAGTGTGTGTCTTGGATTCTGCCCAAGTCTGGTCACTCAGTAACGCTCACCTGAATTTGGTGAGGACCAAGTAGTGATCTTCACAGAGATGTCTGAGACGTTTTACAATCATCTGACTACCAGATGTCAGTATTTATCCTGTTGTTGGCCTCATCTTAGGCTTTTTCCAAAGAGAGAAAATGGAAATTCTCTCCAAGATGATGGGACAGACTTTGTGGATAGTATCTCCATTACACTCTTTCTTACAGCCTCCTGCATTGGAAGCAGCTGTGACATCGAGCCACGATGATAATGAAGAGAAAATCTTGGAGTCGGTGTCACCAAGTGTGGAGCCAGCAGAAGAGAAGAGCAATGCAGACAGCGAAATGAAGCAGCTCATGTCACATGTCCGGCAGAACTTCGGGAGGATTAATGTGGCACCTCAGTTCTCAGAAGAAGACCTGGTTCCTGTAGACGTGCCAGGCTTTGATGAAACAGACAGTGATTGCTCTGGAGAGGAGGAGCAGGAAGAGGAGGGAGAGGAAGATGAGCAACCCAGAGATTCAGTGGAGGAGGAATCACAGCTGGCTGTGCCACCTGTCCAGGAGAGCTCGAAGGCAGTTCTTAAGGCTTTGGATGAGAAGATTGCAAAATACAAAAAATTCCTGGATAAAGCCAGAGCCAAGAGATTCTCAGCAATAAGGTCTCTGAATCTGTTTAGCAACTCGAACAGTTCACGGGGTGGGAGGGAAAGGGTTAATGTGGTTCTGCTGTAGTTTCACTCCCTTCATGATTCGCTTGACTGCTGCTTCTGTGTTGCCTCACACAAGTTGCCACAGCTTATCTAGTTTAGCCATAAGTATTTGAACTTTGGCTAAGGAGACGTTTGGTTTGGAAATATTGTTCCAAGAAGTTCTAGTCACCCGTGTAACTAAAGGTGCTCTCACTCTTGGAGAGCTGCCCTTAAGCTATGGATTAGAAACCTGTCGGTGTCCCAGGTAGCAGTATTGCATCCTTGCATGTCTTTGTTGGGCTCTCTTGAGCAGTACCAAGGCTAATGTCCTAGCTGGACATGCTGGCTGTTCTCCGTGCGTGTTCCAGTGTCCCCACTCAAGCAGCAGGACCAGCTGTAGCAAAGCCCAGCCTGCAGCGTTGTGAGGAAGGAGATCTCCAGGTTAAGTGTTTTGTTTTGTCCCTTTGTCTCTGGAGTTGCAGAGCTTGTGCTCTACACAAGATTACTGCCATGTGTTCTTAGGTGCAAAAGCTGTGGTTTTGGTGCTGACAGGCTGCTGGAGTCTGTTGGAGGCCGATTGCTTCTCAGGGGTGGTTACATTTGGTGTTAGAACATTCTTTTATTCCTTGTTTTATCCTTTGCAGAATCCCTAAGCAGCTGACTGAAAGAGTGTTTGCAAAATCCATGCAGAAGTGTGAAGAACCCAAAGAAACTGAAGACAGAGGTAAAACAAGATTAGTAGATGTTCTTAATCTGCATGTGGAAATCCTGTAAGCAAGAGAAGAGCAGGAGTTGGGGCAGAAGCGTTTGTTAGCTCCCGATTGCAAGTTCTTTCTCCTGCAGCTATTTGAATTCTCCGTAGCTAACCCAAGGGCTGCCTGGTGGCCTGGCCGCAGCCCTTCCGCAGAACACCTGGCTGCATTGTGAGGTGTGTGCCTCTACCAGCCAGTGAGGTTAAAGTGAAGGCAGCCGCTCCATTTCCAAAGGAGCGGTGCTGTGGGCAGCCTGGAGTCTGAGCAACTGCTGCTCCGCGTGGTGTAAAGTTACACGGGGGAGTGGAAGGGGTTTGCGATGCTATAAAAGCACCAAGCTACTTCAGGCTATAGGTTGTACTGTGGTGCCTTTGAGTCTGTGGCTTCAGTTCCCACAGTACGTTTGATTAAAAGCAGAGTCACGTGGGAGAACCCTCTTCTGACAGGAGTGAGTTCTTCTGGACTTTGTGTGGGGCTTTAAGCAGTCTGCTCCTCACCAGCAGCTCGTGCTAATAGCGAGCGATCCTCTGGTAAGGAGCACGCGCGTCGTTAGCGGCCGACCAAAGGAAAGCTCTGCTTGGGTAGCTGGATGGTGAGGGGTCTTAAGTCCTGTGAACAGATGAGTGTTAGGAAGATGCCTGAGTACAGATATCTCTGCTGCTTGCAGGCAACACGGAGAAGAAAAGAAAAAGGAAAGCAGGAGAGGCCGATGATGATGATGATGACGACGACCATAAGCCTTGCAAGAAACTTACATCCAAAGAAGTAAGTGTGATTTCTGATTGTACACGGACGAGAGGGGTAACAGAGCTGGCTGCTTTGAGAGTTCTGACAGGGTTTTCATGCATTACCACCGAAGAGCTTTGAGACTGGGCACTTGTAGGGTGGGGAGGGCACAGGGACTGTTGCTGAGGTGGGACGAGTGTGAGGACAGGAGGATGTGAGGAGTGGCAGTGACACGTTCCAGCTGAGCACAGACCTGTCGAGGGGCCCGGCAGGTGACCAGGACAGGAGGGGAGGATCCTTTGTGGGTGACCAGGGTTGGCTCACCCACTGCTGCTGCTGAGAGAGCAGATGTGTGGGAGGTAGGAGGATTTGGAACTGGGTGGGCAGTGCCGCTCTCCCCCCAGAGAGCTGCTGCTGCTGATTTCTGCTCATGTTAGGCAAGTCTGCACAATTCTTCTAGAATCACTTAAATACCAAGTGCAATGGTCTGTCCGTAGGATGTTGTAAGTGATTTGCAAGCAGACGTGCAGCAGGGACTCTGCAGAGCTTTGCTGTGGGCTGGGGACTGTCAGAGTGCAGCCGAAGGCTGAACCCTGTTTGTGACTGTTCCATTACAGACCTTACATGACCCAGACTTCAGGTGGCTTCTAGTATCTTGCTCCCTCCTTTGCTAAAGACAAAGGCGTATCATATCTTTTGTACCATTTTAAGAGCGTGGGTGGGTGGATTCCACGTAGCTGTCCATAGAGTTTCACCAGTAAAGTTTAGTTTGAAATTATTGATTTTACTTAAGGCGTGTGGAACGCAAAGCGAGCAGCTTTTGAAAGAATGCAAACAAGTCCAGGCTGTGGGTACTGGGGCTTTGCTAATGTGTTCTGTGTGCGTTTGCAGAGGAGACGAGCCGAGAGGGAGCAGCGCTCCAAGAAAGTTGGAGTCCGGTATTATGAAACTCACAACGTGAAAAATAAGAATAAGAACAAGAAAAAAACTGGCTTGGAGGGACAAAGATCAAAGCACAAAAAATACAAACATAAGCAATAACTGCTTATTCTATTAAATTTTACATAAAACAGCTCTAGTGTGCGGTGGCTTTTTTTAATATAAAACTTGTAGTTCCCATTCAAAGCCTGGCTTGACTTGTCTGTCCCATTCCCAGGAGCAGCATCTCGCTCTTTGTTTCTGCATCATCTGAAAGTTCTTTATGCAGTTGGAGATCATGGTATTTCCACATCCCCATCTAAGCCCAGTAAACAGGGCGCTGGCAAAACATATCCTGAAGTGTTCTTCAGGGGTGGGGGTGTTGGGTGGGTTGGGTGTTTTGTTTGGTTTTTTTTTATGGAGTTTTTCCTATGACTGAAAGGAGTGATCTTCCCCATGTCTGCTTGCTGTGCTGGTTAACGGGGCTGGTTGGGGGGCTAGCTCACAGAGACATCTTTGCTTCCACCGAGCAGTGGTGCTGGGCGCGGGGTTGCAACCCTCTTTCGTTAGCAACAACCACCTCGGGAGCTCTGCTGTTGCTCGCAGGAGGCTGCTCCTGACTGCTCTGACAAGAGACTCTGATGTAGAGTTAACACTGACTTGCACTACTCAAGGAAATCCCTTCACCCGTGTCCCAGAGTTACCTGCACTCTCACAGTGGACGTGTACAATAATGTCTGTTACACTTTGTGCATTGTTTTTGAGTTTTCTGCAATGTTTTCAAGACCATAATGTCACAGAGAGCTTGCAGACAGAAATGTTTATTAGTTTATTGCTTTGAAGGTCTCCTAGCCCAGTGCCAACAGGCGAGTCCCAGAGAGATTCCCTATTCAAGGAGCTGGATGCTGAGATGGCATCGAAACTAATGCAGTAACTAATGAAGCTCTTGAGTTTCAACTCTTCAAGAGAAAAAGAAAGAAATAATACAATTACCCTGTCTTCAGTTACCGGTAAGTGAAAAGTCCAGATTGTTTTATGAAGACAAATCTTTGTCACTAATTGCAAGCTTTTGCTCTGACAGCTCTTCTGAGCACTGCCTCCAGGACCACAGAGAAATTACTTGTTTGGTGCAATGATGCTTTCAAGTTGGGCCTGAAAAACAAACGAGGCAGGAAGTCAAATTAGATTCAACCTAAAACCATAAACCCAGGTTGCTGCAAAGAGCTAAATGGTCTGTTAGGCACCCAAAGAGAGGAGCTGAGGGATGCTGCGAGGCTTAAGAGGAGCAGGGCAAGGTTTTTTTTTTTTCCCCGAGCTATCCCATTCCTTGCTGCATGTTTTATAAATTAGCTTTTCATTCTTGGCGTGCACACTTGCTGCGTTCTGAGAAGAAAAGAGCTGGCCTTAGTTCCATACAATGAAAGACTGGGTTTGTAATGTAAAGCAGTAAGAGGAAATTAAATAAAAGCTGTTGAAACGGGGGTCTGAGTGCTCCGATTGCAGGCTGGGCTATGTTAGCTAAATTAAATATTTGGCTCCCTGGCGTTTGGAACACAAACTGTTGGACAAAAGTAACTGGGAACAGCGAGATTTTCAGTTACTGGGACAAGTTGGTGCCAAATGAATGGATTGATGGGAGCTCCCTGGGCTCGGGGAGCGCGTTGTGGCTGTGGCTTCCTGGGTGCTTGGGTTACTGGGATGGCAGCTTCAGGAGGGAGCAAACTCCCCCAGCAGGATGAAGGCAGCTGCTCAGTGCTTGTAGTTCAGGGAAGGAACAGGGCTTGGGTGGCTTCTATGGGTTATTCCTTATTGTACCCTGAACCATTTCAAGGGGGCCTGAAGGATGAATGTAAAACTATAAAGTTATTTCTCTATCTTTCCAATTACAAAATGAAGTTTTACCATTACTTTTTTTTCTGACCTTCAGCTGTTGATTCATTGTCTTCAAGAACTGAACCTCCTCAGCGTGTTTCTTTTCTGCCAGCTGTCGCCGTTCGAGTTCACGTTTCTCAATAGCTTCGCATCTCGCTTTCTCTTCGCTCACTTGTCTTTCCAGCTCCTGCTTTTCCTCTTCTAGCTCTGCAATCTCGGAAAAGGACACAGATCTGTCCCCTTCGGGCTTTTAGTTATCCCTTTTCAGTTAATGTTGTACAGCCTTTGAAGGGTTCTAGATAGAACAGCACCTAATTTACCAAGTGCAATTAAGCCCTAGGAAAAGAGGGGGATCTGGGGGTGATCTTTGCTGCCATCCAGTGGAAATAGAAACAACCAATTTCATGGCAACTTTGATAGGTAATACCCCCTGCTCTCTCACATGCAGAAAACTGCATCTGGGGGTCAAGGGCCCCACTTACTCTTTTTTCCATGTCAGATTTGCCTTGTTCAGCTTGTAGCGCCTTCCGTATGCCGAAGGCCGTGCTGCTCTCGTACAGCGTCTGATAGGCAGCGATTGTCATCTGGATTTCATCCCTGACTCGAAGCAGCAGCAGCCCTCGCTCTGCACAGTTAATTGTAACCTGACGGATCAATTCATCTTTAGAGAAAGGGTAGAAGAGTCCAGTTAGAATTGCTCCTGGGCAGTGACGGGGGATGCTGGGTACAGGGCCGGGCCAGAGCTACTTCTCTTTCACCTCTTCTCTGCCCCATGAAGGCAACAGGGATTTACTAGGGAGAGTCGTAATTATTTTTACTGTTACAGCTCCAGCATCCTGGGGTCGGGGTACAGCCCCTGGGGTGACAACACTGACCCAGACCCCCCGAAGCTGTGACAGCAGGCACCTAAAAATGTGTGACGATGCTTTGCAGTTATTTGGGAGCCTCCAGCAGAATCCTGCTCAAACCAGGGTCAGTCTCGGCACCAGGGTGTGCGAGGGGGCTGACGGCTACGCCGGAGGGAACTTATGTAAATTAACCGTTGGGTTAAGTACAACGCGAGAGAATTTTGAGCTGCTTTGAATCGGCACTGACCGAAGCACTGCGCGTAGAGCTCCCGGCGCACGGGGCAGATGCCGGTCTCCCGCGCCTGCCTCTGCTGCAGCCGCAGGTCCAGCTGCTCCTGGAGCTGGGGGAGAAGTGGTGGGTGCCCGGTCCCAGCTGGAGGCTCGGTGCTGGCAGGAATGGTCCCTGCAGTGCTTGTGATGGAGCCGGCGGAGAAGGACGCGGATTTGCGAATGGGATGGGTAAGGAGAAAGGGCCGGGCGGCCTTCTGGGAGGCAGGACTGGTTCACCTTACAAAGGTATGTCTGCCCGTGCCCCAGGAACGAGCGGTGGAATGTGCTGGGCTTGCAGAGGCACCAGACGCGGCAGTAGTCCGAGGAGCAGGGCCGATCGTGTGCCGAGCCTGTCCTACCCCCAGCCGGCCTGTCCTGCTGCACCCCAGAGGTATTTACAGTATTTACACTGGCATCTCGGCGTGGTGAGATGCTGCTCCGGTAAGGAGGAGAGGGGGACGTGCGAGCAGCCGCCCGCAGCAGTGCCCGAGTGCAGCGGTGTCAGGGCACAGCTTCAGCTGAGCAAGCTGGCCAGGGAGGCTGCACCAGCAGGGCTCTGGGCAAGCAGCCTTTCGGAAGTGTTGACACGGGAATGGCAAAACTGGGCAAGGATGCACTTGCAGCGTTAGATGTTTAAACGTCACTGAGCAGACTTCCAGGGCAAGACTGTCCCTTTAAATTTTAAAGGAGAAACCTATGAGAAGAATAAGATAATATTCCAAGTATTCGCTCTTCCTGGCTGTGCTCAGGACTGGTTTTAAGGTGCTCTTGTGGAGGGGCAGAAGGCTATTCTGTGCAGTGATCACCTTGTTTTCATTAATGTCAGTCACGGTGAATTAGGAGTAGGGACTGAACCCAGAAAACTTAGTCTTTATTCTTGATGTGGGCAAAATTGGGCAGGTAGCCTGGCTGAGCCAGGCTGTATCGGAGAGGAAGGCTGTTTCGTGCTTTTCAGAAACAGGCTTTCCAGCAGCGTGAGGGTAGGGGGTGGTTGCTCTCAGATGAGGTGCAATCCTGAGTAAGAGGGGCTGGTTGTGCTTGGAAGAGACGAGGATGTGCTGGGTTGCACGAAACAGGTAATCGGGGAAGAATTCAGGGTGAGATGTACCAAGGAACTTTCTGATATTTATGGTTTCTGTAAGACCTAAGTCTTCACTGTGTAATAATTCAAAATCCCCACTGATAGTGTCTTATTATGGCTGATGTGGTACCTGGGGCTTTTAAAGCTGGCCTAAGCATTTCTAGCCTTTCTGTTTTCAGTTACATACATTTCAAAACACCTTTCAGGCTGAAAATTTCCAGGCTTAATCTTTGCCTGAAGGTTGGTCTCTCTACCTCCCCCTTCTTCTAATTGAGTTTGAGATAAGGTGATTCAGTTAGCATTCCCCCCCACCTTTTGTTGTTGTTGTTAAAAAAAACAAACCCCTTGAAGAATGGAGTGAAATATATAAAATAAATACAGTGTTTGAAAGAGTATAAATGCAGAATTAGAGGGCCATATGATTAGCTGAGGTGTATTGTTTGTTTTGCTTTCCCTTTTTATATTCCAAAGTCTCTGGAGTGTTCTGGTGAAATGGGCCTTCATTTGGTGAACGCTTAGAAATTAATTCATAGTTTGTGGTTTTATATTTTTTAAAATTTCATTTTATTTTTTTTTAATTTTTAGTGTTTCCTTTGTTAGGGTCAGTGTTTGGCTGCATGGAACAGAGGTTCAAGCAAACCTGTGCTCCTGCCTGGGCTGGAGGGAGGATATTTGCACGTGCGGCGTGAGTCTTCACAATGGATTTTTGGTGCCAGTTGTTTGTCTGAGGCTTAATCTGGTTTTGTGGTTTAAGCATGTGTGTGATTCCTGCCACTTTTTTTTTTTCCTTCTTAGTCTTTCTAATAGAACTCTCCATAAACCCATAGGGTGCTTTTTTTTGTGTTTATCTATTTTGCTCACTATGCAGGCTCCGAGGTGCTTGAAGGCATGACAGTGCAAAATGCAATCAACGTCTCTTGCTAAATGCATTGAGAGTATTTCCCAGCTGCCTTCAGCTCCCACAGAGCAGAAGGAAGTAGGATGCAGTGGCAGGCCTGCCTCACCCAGACTTATCCTCCAAGCACAGAGGTGGCCTTGCAGGTCCGGTGAGGACAAAAATTCAGGATGAAGGCCTTGGTGCTTGGTCTGCTCAACATCAGCTGTTGTAACTCATGTCAGTGGGAAAAGGGTTATGCTTTTAGTACGAGAAACCAAGGTGGCATCCTGCAGTGCCTGTCCCAGATTTGCAGTTATGCTACCAGAAAGTGTTGACTTAAGGTTTAGTATGTGTGGATAAAATACACCCGATTGCCTTAAGAGTGGCACAATCCTGTAAAGAAAAGCAGAAAACTTAGCCATGATAAAATGAAACTCTCCTCTTGAATGGCTTGTGAGATGCTAGAAACACCACTTGAGCAGGACTTGGGGGGAGGGCAGAGGTCTGGGGGGTGCTGCAGAGAGGGGAGGACTTTGGAGGTGCATCTGCAGAGGGAGCTCAGGGAAATCCCACCCCTGGAAAGGAAGGGAGACCTCTTTACAAGACAGTGTGTGAAAGAGCTCATGGTGCTGAGAGGGCAGGTGAGAAATTTCATTTTTATTTCTTAACCAAAACCAAATGGGCTCTCAAGGATTAAAGAAAGGGAGAAGGGGAAAAATAAAGGTAATTCCCTCCTCCTAACCCGTTTCCCTTCTTTTCATATACACAGTGTTGTACAGAGCAGTCAGCAGATTCAGGGAATTAGGCAAGATTGAAAAGCAGGTTGACATTGGTGCAGCTGGGAGGAATATGCAGGTGATATGGCAAAATCCTGAAAAGAGCATGAAAAAGCCTTTTGCACCTAATTTGAGGGTCAGATTTTCTAGTGTCTGTTCTGTGGTGTCTCTTGCATGTTCCTGTAGAGCATTTCTTGCTGGAAGATGAGGTGCTTTTCAACTCGAAGTTGTAGATCTGAGCTTATGTGACAACTTCTAAGTCAAATTGTGGCCCTTTATTGCTTGTGACCTGTGTATTACTGAGTGGCTTTTATGAAAGCTTCCAGGTCTTGTTTCCTCCACTAGGTCAATCTCAACTGGCTTTTAAAAAGATACCTAAACACTAAAAAATTAATTAATTAGTGCATCTGACTGTAGTGAAACCAGGCTCAACTAGTCCTAGCTGTGTCCTTTTTCTTCCCACTCGGCCGTGTTTGTTCAGGGGTCACTCATTCTCTTGCACGATGCCATAAAAACGCTGCCACTGTTTAATGACAACGCATCTTTTAGTCTCTTCCCCTCCTCCCCAGCTTCCAACAAGAATCAAATTATGGAAGAGAATTTTGATGGATGCTACCTCTAAAAGGAAGGCTTGATTTTATTTATTTTTTTTTTTAATCCTTTTGTGTAAAGGGAAATTAAATAAGAAAGGTAGGTGGGGAGGTGGGTTGTGTTTTTCTGGAGTCATCCCAGCAGTATGGGGTTAAATTCCCCAATTACTTAAAAGGCAAAATTCTCATTTTAATTGTTTGGAATTTTGACCAAGCTGGGATAAAAGATTTAGCCCTTGATTAGCTTTTCAGCAGTATTTGTTGAGGATTATAGCAGTCAGTGGGATTGCTTCAGATTTATTGCCATGAATGAGCAAAACTTAAGCAACTGGCCTTAAAACCAGCTTTCAGCTTTGCACATGAATTAGAAGAGATAAGTTAGCTCAAGTAACAAACAGCTTCGGGATTCATTGTGACTGTGGAGGGCAGTTCCCAGCAAACCCTCCTGTACCTATTACTGGTTTTACTTCATAGAGACGCCTGTCCTCCCCGCTCTGGGAGGGTATGGTAGGTCCCACCTCACTCAGCTCTCTGAAGAGTGTTGAAGTATATGTCTGTCTAGGATGATGGAAAA
>JANHFX010016575.1:0-12036 GCA_027560015.1 Chloroceryle amazona | reverse complement strand
GGAGGGTATGGTAGGTCCCACCTCACTCAGCTCTCTGAAGAGTGTTGAAGTATATGTCTGTCTAGGATGATGGAAAACTGCCAGGTTATTATATTGCCCCGTGAGGTTTATGTTTGATAATTCTGTGAAGTCCACCTAAATATTTTTGAAATAGTGTCCCGTGTGGTGACACAGCCACTTGTCCTTAAGAAGCTGCAGGAGGAAATTTGCAACTGCTGCAGGCATCAACAGAATCATTACCAGTGCTTTAAGTGGAAAAGGGAAGGTAAAATATTCCCTGGATTTGCAGAAAACAAAACTTGAGTCCTGAGCTTGTAGCTAGCTGATATTTTGGTCCTGAATGTGGAAGAGTAAGCAAAGAAATAAAAATGTAATGTAGTTTTATTAGACACTTTCTTTCAAAGAAGGTTAGTCCTGTTTTCATCTAGCGGTTAAGGTTACTGCAGTGCACTAGTATTGATCAACAATAGGGGCTTTCTTTAAGGGAAGGAAAGGTATCTTGCTGACAAGTGTTTTTCCCAAGAGCTTCCAGTCACCTTGGGGGTCAGGTGCTCAGAGTTCCAGACAAATTTAACTGAAGTCGAGTGTTAACTGAAAAAAACCCAAACCTCCTCTAGGAGTCTATCACTCAGATCTCTTCTGAAAGCCTTAAATTCACTCCAGTGACAGAATCGAAACAAGACTGGTAAAACTGTTGCAGTTCTTTTACCCCTCTTGTCACCTCTGAGCAGACAAATCCTAGCAGCCTCTGCCATCTTCTTTAAGGCAGCATTTAAATGCCAGTCTCCAATAAAGAGCAGTATTCTTTGTTTACTGAGGGAAAGATAAGTCTTCAACCTCTCCATGTTCATAGCCTTAAATTTTGGCCCTGTAAAGAAACAACACTGACGCTTTTCTACATGTTTGGTTTTTTTCTGCATTAAAATACAACCAGGAAGGTCTTGCTGCTTCAGTCCTGAAGCAACCCTGTTGCAATTGCAGCTGAGGGCATATGTAATTACAACAATGATAAAAAAAATGAAGCTTCTAATTGATAATGTTGATGACCATGCTTTCCAAACTTTTACAGCAGCAGTGGCAACTGCTCAGATAGAGAAGTAATATGAGTGAAGCATTATATGCATTCACTGTCTCCAAAAATCCAGTCTCTGTTTCCACTCCCATCTCCTGTATTCCGTCAGCATTCTGCTTCTGTTTCAGGGCTGATAAAGAGAAAATAAACTTTATCTCTTGAGTTCCCCCCTCCTGATTCACACATTCCCATGTTGCCTGGTGCTTCTTGTCTGCTTGCTCTCCTCCTTGCTCTGCTGACCATAGCCTCAGAAAGTAGCTCGCATTTCCTCTCCTGCCACTGTTATGTAGCCTGGCTGCTAATGGCTACAGATACGCTGCCTGCTGCCTGCTTCCCACTGGATTGCAGCCCTCCAGGCTATCCTTCGGAATGAGGAGCCCAGTCTCCACCAAAACCACAAGAAAGTGGGAAAGCTTCTTGCAGGCTGCCAACAACTGTTTCATGGAGATGCTGATGTGATGCCGATGCCCTCTTGGATTCATGGAGTGACTGGTAATGGCCGTGTCCCCCTTCCCTCGTGGTTCTCCAGAGAAGGGTAGGGTAAGATACTTGGTTGATGTGTTGTAGTACACAGGATCAGTCAGCTTACTACTGCTGAATAAACAAGAGCTAGGCTTAAAAAATGCATGAAATAAACTATTCAGAACTGTTAGCCTTGGTAGGTACTGCGGCCTCGGGGCTGAGGCAGTCAGCAACAAGCTTGCTGAGAGTGCTGGTTTGGGGAGCAGCAGGAGCTGCTGGTCCCCCGTAGAGGTTACGCGCCTTGGCTGTGCTGGACCGTCCCCTTGTCCAGCTGATGAGCTTATCTTGGTGCAGTGCAGCACTGTTAAGCTCAGATGGTTGTAAGCTTTCTGCACCCCCTTGCACTATGGATTTTTGTGGTCTGGGTGTCTGTTCTGCTCGTGGAGCCTGCTCTTTGCATGCCCTGTGCCTTTCTGTGTGCCCTCCGCCAACTCATCCTGGCTGGTGTGCTACCATAAAACACTTCTGAGGCACTAAGTAGGTTGGGCTGCACCAGTCTAGCTCTACCCACCTTCAGCTAAGCTGTGGGTAAGTGCAGCCTCCTTAAGCTCACCCTGCTGGCTTCAAGGTGTGGTTGAGGCCACGAGAAGGAGAGTGCACTTTGCCTTGCCAGCCTTTCGAGGTGCTGGTGTCAGGAGCTTGGGAGCACGCTGTTTCCCTTTTCTACTTCCTTTAGAAGACAGGTTTCTCTATTTTTTTTTTTTTGTTGTTGTTGAACTTCCTTTAGAGGTCATGAATTTAGACATCTCCATGCTTTTTGGTTTTTTCTTTCCCTCTTCCCATCAGTGAGGTGCAAGTGGCCTGTAGGTGACTTGATTTGGGCTTAAGGAATTCAAGGGAACAATGAAGTTCAGCTACCCTCATTCCCAAGAGCACAGAGCCTCTTCTTCTGCCTGCCTCCATTTTTAGGATGCCCATGTCTATCCACCTGATCTATTCAAACAGCTAAATCTTTAAAAGCCTTCCCCAGGTTCTTAAAAGCACCATGCACTTATAAAGCAATTCTCCTAAGTATATAGTTTTTATTTAAGAAAAACCCAACCCACCTTTAAGGAAATTGATTTGGAGCATGAAGATCTTGTTTTATCTTCTGAGATAACTGAATTGTATCTGGGGAGTTGGTAAGCTTCTGCAACATAGCTGTGCTTGGGGGCAAAAGCTTCGGACAAATGTGTGGCATTTTGTGGAAGGCACGTACGTTAGTGGTCATAATGACGAAGCAGAGGTGGCTGCCTGCATATTACACTTCGTATGGATAGACAGGACAGAACCAAGGCTTGCAACGCACTACAGTGTGCTGGTATGTTATCCTGGGAAAAGTAATTCTTCCCTAGTGCAGTTCTCCTGTGAATAACACAGTTAGACATCGTTGGGGAGCTAGTAACTCCTTCCATTTCACCTGGGATTGCACAGTGGTGGGCAGCTGATGGATGACAGAAGGATGAGAGGTGCCCTGTTGATGGTGCGTGTGCACACACACAATAAACTCAGCTTTGTTCTTAGAACTTTGTTTCTCAGAACTGACATACAGCAGTAAATATGGGATGTTGCTCAAATGCTGTCATTTGAGCTCCATTTGTGTTCCAGGCATTTAGGCAAGCATTCCATTTTTCAAGCTACTGATACTTTGAACGTGTTTGTGTTACTGGTATAGGATGTTATCTACCTTTATTTATCATTCTACCTGTATTTTTAAATACTGAGACCCAGTCAATTTAATCTATGTGCATCCTTCATTAATTAGAATTATATTAATGCTGTTTTATATCTTCCTCTATTTCAGAGTTAACACTGTATCACCACAGAGAGCAGCAATGGGAGTGTGCAGTTTTCTATTGAAAAGTTCTCTCAAGAGCTCATGATTTTTTTCCATCTCTCCTCTTAACAATTCTACAACTCTGCAGACATGGCTCACCACGCGAGGCCTTCCAGATTAGTAAAAAAGGAAGAGTTAGGCAAAAGGAAAACTAACCAGGGCAAAAAGAAGTCTAGCCAAGCGAGAAAGAAAACTGCAAAGACTTCCACAAAAGCTGTTAGTTCTGGAAAAGGCAAAAAGCCAACACAAGAAAAAGATGTTAAGAAAAAACAGCAAGAAAAGAAACCAATCATGAACTCTTCAGGTAGACTACTCAGGAGCAGTATAACCAGAACCTTGTCTGGAGCATCTTGGGTGAGTTTGGAGAAAGTTGACAATATCCTCTTCCATAGCCAGGATTCTTTCAACATCAATGGCTTTACAATGTCTCTCCGTAACAGATCGTTCTCCCGTAGATTCCCCCAAACTCCAACAATTGCAAAACCCAGGAAAGCCGCAGCACAAAAAAAGCTAGAAACAAAGGAAAAACATGAACAAGAAGCCGTGGCAGTAATAGAAGAAAAAAACACTGAAGCAGGCGAAAGAGGTTTGAAAGAAGATTTAGCACAAAACGAGTTGGCTCCTCTGCCTGTAGAAGGTGCTCCGAGTGGTACAGGTGAAGATCCTGCGACCGCATGTGCCAGTCAAGACAAGGGGGTAGAAATACCTGAAACAAATGACTCCGTTCCAAGCAGCCAGGTAGATTATGGGAATACAGAAGCATCAGAGGTGAAATGCAAGTGTGAAGACGTGCCGTGTGAGCAGACACCCAGCGATCTCGAGACAGGTAGTTCAGCGGAAGCGTTTGTTGAAGATGCTGCACTTACGCTTCTGTCTTCCCCTTCTGACTCCATAGCCACCTCTGAATCCAACTCGAAGGTGTGTGCAGAGACTCCCTTTGATCTGGTGCCTAACAGTAAAGAACCTGACTCCAGTTCTGTCGATACCTCAGACCTCAGCTCAGCAGTACTGTTAGAAGAGTCAGTCCCACTTGCCAAATCCCATGCCGAAGCAGAGTCGGACCCGGTGCTATCTACTGAAGATCAAGACTCAGATTCTGCACCCGTAGTTACCTCTGAGTTTAACTCAAAAGAACATTTATTAGAAGATGCAGGCTTGCATGCAGAGTCCTGCTTGAAGGTAGGCTGGGATTCAGAGTCTGAGAATAAAGACATTGGTTCAAGTTCCAGCTCTGCAGCTGCTACCGAATCAAATTCACTTCTACATTTTGAAGGTGAGAGCTCACTGGCAGAATCCCACGTGAAACTAGTCGTGGATTTTGTACCTGTTCACAAAGAACTTCACTCAAATTTGGATTTGAACTGTACCAGAGAGAGTTCAGAATCTGACTCAAAAAACATATTTACAGCATGTGAACCGGTTTCCGATACCTCTTTGAACAATATTGAAGTGGAGGACATCGAACGGCTTGTTAAATGTATTGATGCAGAGACATTAATTCTGAATTCAGGTTATGTCCCCACTTTGTCTCCAGATTTAGAAAAAAGCACAGTCGATAAAATCTCTGGTGAAAGCTCCGAACAATTCTCTGAAGGTTTTGTTTCAGAGTTGCTTTCGAGCGTGGAAATCTCTGCTCTTGCCTCAGAAAAAGCCATACATGCAGATTTGCCAGCTGACTCAAGACTGCAGCACAATGATTATTCATCACAGCTGGGAAGTGTCGGAGTAAGCTTGAATTCGGTTCAGGATAACGTGAGCGACAGCACTGAAGCAGTCGAGGCCTCCGGGCCATCCTCTCTTAAAAATCCAGCCGGTGATTACCCTGTTCCATATTCATCTCTCTTCCCTGTGCTAGAGAAGAAGAAACGAAGGCGCTGTGGTGTCTGCGAGCCCTGTCTGCGGAAAACAAACTGTGAAGAATGCAGCTGTTGCAGGAAACGCAAAACTAGTCACCGGATATGTAAAAAGAGAAAATGTGAAGAACTGAAAAAGCCACCGCCGCCAGTCGCTCTGCCTTTTGAGGTAAGCCAAGGAAGTTGCAAATTAAGTCACTTCTTTGATGCTTGAGGTACATCTTACAATTCTGCAAAGGGAAAGAAATGGTGGTCAGTGTACAGCTGTAGAGAGCCTAGGGTTACTGTTGGAGCTCACAGGTTGTATAGCAACTGTCTCTTGCCTGTAGAGGTGTAGGTGAAGTGAGCTGGAGTCACTCTTGTTCTTCCTGCTGTGTAAATGCATAAAATCAGAGGTAAGTGTGGCTCTAACTCTGCATTCAGATATTGGCCAAAACAATGAGTTAATTGAGGGCATGAAGAGATGAGAAATATTTAAATGCAAAATGTGGGGAGGGGGGAGAGTGAGGGTAGTCTTAGGAGACTGAATCATTAGGGAGAGTGGCTATATTTCAAAAGACTCAAGGTTAAAAAGCCAATGCAGGCAGGCTGTTTGCTCTTTAATTCAGTTAGTGATTTGCTTGGGCAGATTTGGAAATAAATTTGTAAACTTCAGGACCAAATTGTAGCTGCATTTTTCCCCTTTCACATCTCTCTGCCTTTCTAATTTGTCTATTCTGTTTTTCTCATTTCACTTCTTCTGCCTGTCTCCCTTTGTCTTTTGCCACCCCCTCATACATACTCTCTTTTTCTGTGTTTCTTACTCATTTTTCTGATCCATCAGCCTTCTATAACCCAGGTCATTACTTTTGGAACAAAGAGGAGGGGAAAAGACAGGCTGTATGCCCCTGTGATAACAGCACTGACCTTCTGAGAGATTTCAGTTCAAGATCAGGCTTTAAATCAGGTAAGTAGGGAGTTGAACGTAGATTTCCCACATCCCAACTGAATTCCCTGACCTCCAGAGTTGGCCTCTGCGCTGCCATGTCCTGCTGGAAGTGTTCCGCTTCGTACGATCCGATGGTACCCGAGCCACAGGGGGAGAAATGCTGTCTCGGTATCACTGGGACATTTGCCTTGGGATGTGGGAAACTGAGGTTCAAGTCTCTGCACCAGTGTGTACTCTTGAGTGGATCAGCTCACACTGCGTAGAACGCACCAGAAAAACTTCTCTGGAGAGGGGTTTCCTTAAAATGGTGCGTTCCTACGGCAGGTAGAAATTCCCATCAGCTGCGGAGATCCCTGGAGACCTCCCGTTCTCACTGCTCTGCCCTGTGCTTCCCAGGGTTCGCAGAGAAGTCCGTTCTGATTCCAAGGTAGGCACGCAGAAAGAAAAGCCCTGTAGCAGCAGGGGAATGCGATATATTCCCCTTTGTGGGGCAAGTGTATTTGAAGTTATAACATTTAGGGAAGTAGGTTTAAACAGCTCGGCTCAGAGCTCATTCAGAAACCTCACTGTGTCTCAACTGCTCCTAAATGCTCTTTGAAGAAAAAACGGTGGGTGGAGGGACAGCTGTAACGTGACTTAAGATAGGTCTGAAAACAATAAAGGCAGTAGAGATTGATCCTGACTTTTTACAGCAAAGGAGTAGTGACATTACGTTCTCTTGTGTATTTAGTCAGTGGGATTGAAGCAGCTCATGGGAGAGCATTGGTGGAGCTGAGGTAGGAAGTAATCTAAAAGCCATGCTTTAAAGAAGGGGGTTGGCAGGGTGGGTGAAAGGAAGCACTCCAGCTTTGCTGTCAAGCCTTTGTTTTCCAGGCTAAACACACTTCTTCTCTTGTTGCTCGGGCTGACCTTCTCCGTGCAGATTAGCTTTGCCCCTTCACCTTTGTCCTCTCTGGGTGCTCCTTTTGCTCTCTTTAGAAGAGATTCCTTGTTTTTATTCTTTTCTTTGGCAGCGCTTTTTTTTTTTCGGTGTGCTTTTATTAAACTAGACGTGTTTTGTGCAATGCATTTCGAGCTGCACCAGAGGCCTCCTTCAATTCTCGTTAAATTTTGTAGGAAGTTTCAGAGTATTGCATGGAGGAGGAGGAAATGAAGTATTGCTGACATTTAAGAACATGTCAGGTATTTTCTTATAAAATTGTATTTGAGTGAAACCTGGTGTTTTGTCAGATGTTCCCAGAAGCAAGCCTTGCCTTGTTCGGAATCCCTAGAAACTGTGCTCTGAGAAAATGGAGGAGGAAAGTATTTGTGCAATGTAGATGTGTTACAAGAGCTCTTTAAAGATACTGGGATACAGGGGGAGGTGCTGGGGGATGGGAAACGCTCTATCGCTCTGTTTGGCAGCTATCCTTTAGATAAGATTGTGGCCCCGAGGAAGGGAATCCCATTGTGTTTACCCAAACTGGTAGGACTGGGGCTGCAACAGCTGGGACTCCTGTGGCAGTACCGTGTTTCGGGGAAAAACTGACACTGTCGGTCTCTGTCCATGGTATGGAGTGAACAGAGGGATTAAGAGAAAGGAGGTTGGCTTTGGCGCGTTCCTTGTTCAGAAGAGCCACGCATCTCTCTCTCATCTTGGTGGAATGTAAGCATTTTTTGGAGGTGATTCACTGGGAGGAGGGTGTAGGGGATAGATGTTCTCTGCGTGAACTGTTTAAACATGGGTGTTTTGCCTTCAAGGGAATGATCTCTTCTGGCTCAAGCCGAACAATGGGAAGGTCAGAGTGAAGGCGGTGAGCGTTCCATACGTTAAATGGCTATAGGACAGCTGGTGCAGGTGCCGGCAGCCCACGCGTGGTGTTTGAGGTGTTGGTTTGCCTCAGGAATTCATGTGGAATTACAGTTCCAGGGAGTAGGGCCTGGCTGGCAGAAGCCATGAATGTAGCCTGAAGTGCTTATGCTGACACACGGGCCATGTGTGCACAAGCATGTGTGCCCTCAGCATTTGGTGCACGTTTGGAGCTGGTATTAGTTACTGTCACTTTCATTAATTCACCCATAATCCTGAGAAAGATTTGAAAACTATATTGGACTTGAAAAATATCACTTGGCATCCACATAAACCTTCAGTGATACTTCACCTGGCTGAATGTAATGGGTTTTGCAGGGACATGACATAAGGAAGCCTGGATAAAGCATTGTGGACTCTAGTTCACAGTCCCTGTGGGTAGGAGTATTGTAATGCCCCCTCTTCCTGAGGGGTTCACTTTGTGGCTGCTGATTTAGGAGCTGGCAAAAAAAAAAAAAAAAAGTCAAAATCTATAGGGGAAAAAATTATTTCCTTACTGAATTCTTCTGAAGGAGCAGCCCGGTAAATAAAAAGTGTAAGCAAGCTTTGAAAAGAAGGGAAAAAAGCTTTCTGTTGGGTTACTGTCCCTCTCAGAATGAATAGTGCAGGAATGCCTCCCAGTTTAAAGAGGGTTTGGCAGGTTTACGTACATGCGTGTGACGCTTCCACATTTTCTCTGTTGTTTTCTGAAATAGTGTAGCAGTTACCGAAGGCTGTTTCACAGCTCTTTTCTATCAAAAAGCATATTCCATTCCAAGAAGTGGTCTGCTTTGCTGCCTCTGCATTATCACACGTGTTGAGGCTGTCTGGATGCATCGCGGTGTGGG
The DNA here is from genome assembly GCA_027560015.1 of Chloroceryle amazona. NCBI lineage: Eukaryota > Metazoa > Chordata > Aves > Coraciiformes > Cerylidae > Chloroceryle > Chloroceryle amazona. The sequence goes on along the minus strand of JANHFX010016575.1, from coordinate 3,169 downwards.
ACGAGTATTTCGCCGGCTTCAAAACCAGCGGGTAGATGGGGAACGTGATCCATCGTTTATTTTCTCCTTGGAAAAAGGATTCCTGTTTTGCACAGCCTGGTGTTGCAGATGTAGCTGTAGCTGCTTGCAATGAGAACTGCCTTGTAGGCACTTGCAGTCATCAGTGGTGCTGACTGTGGAGTGCGCTGTGCTGGGCTCTGGCTGGGCAGGTGAACTCTGCTCTTCTTTGCCTCCCAGCTGGACAGTGCTCTGCTGGTTGTAGCCATGGCTCTGGCCCAACAGGATGCCAGGCTGAGTGGCTCCAGGTACTGAGGTGAACTTGCAGGGTTTCATAACACACCGCTGTAGCTCCTCGTAGCCAAAGGGCTGTGAACACACTGCTGTGGAGCTGCTCAAAACCAGTGGCTGTGAGGAACCCTCTTCTCCAAGGCTGCTTTCTGCAAGGGTTGCTAAGTCGCCTATGTTTTTGGGTCCCACCTGGGCAGAGAGCCTTCTTGGGCTGCGAGCATCTGCTGGGATGAGCTTTAGTTCGTATTGGGTAACGGATCACGTTAGGTTCAGTGGGACCTGGAGTCAACGAACTGAGGAGGAGTCAGGTCAGGGAGTAGAAGTTGATGGGGTTGACCAAGGTGTCTTGAGACATCCTATTTAATAGCTGTAATCTGAGTAACATGGAAATATTAAATAACACTAAGGGCCTGCTCACTTGTGGGTTTTTAAAATGCTGTTGAAAACCCAGACATATTCAAAAAGGATGTTGCAATTAGAGTTGGTTGGGAACTTTCCAGTAAACCATTCCTTGAATGGAAAATGCTGATTTAGCGGGAAGCTGTCAGAGCTACTATCTCTCTCTCTCTCTCCCTCTCAACGTAATTCTTTTGGGGGAGAAAGTTTCTAAAGGTCCCAAATGACATTTCTGCTTAAAACTTAAAGTGGGAGAGAATAATGGGAAGAGCTTGGTGGTTAGGGCTTTTTGCCTGATGCAGACCAGGGGCTTGAACTTTGGTCTCCCACGTCCCATCTGTCTCCTCTTGAATTTTTGAAAGGTTTGCTCTCCTTTGGGAAACATCCAACTGTTAAAATATATATATAAAAAAAACCAAACAAAACAAAAACACCAAAAAACACCCACGCAAAACCCAAATGGAATTCTTGTTTTCTAGCCAGCCTAGTTATAATCAAGAAATTTAGGCTTTGTGGCATTTCTTTTACAGTAGATTCCAGAAGTATGTAAGCCAGTTAAATTTTAAAGTTAAATTTTAAAGTGAGTGTGCTAAAAAACCTCTTCTTGAATACGATCCTTGCGAGTTTTGTACAGGGACAGCACGTGAGCTTAGAGGAGTTTGGTTACATGTGGCAAAGAGGAGCAAAGCTGCCTTCAGCCTGCCCCGTGGATGCAGGGCAGGGAGTTGGAGTAGTGCAGTTTACTCCTCCTTTGCGTACACAGGCTCCGTGTGCCTGCAAAGTAATTACAGCTCGCACTCCTCTGCCATTCCCTGATCCTGGGTGGGGACTGTAATGCAGCCTAAATTACAGAGAAATGTGTTTAGTTTGGGCTCTGGTTATTTTCAGAAGATGCGTTCAAAAAGTGCCTTTTCACAGCTTCTTATTTTCAGTGCTAGTTCTTAAAGCTTTTACGGGGAAATTTTTATTTCAGGAGGTTTCTTTCCTTCCTTGTGTATGAGGATCCATCCTAACAGGAGGGGAAAGTGCCTGGCCAACAAGGAAACGTGAAACTACTGCTTAAGTGCTGTTCTCTCCACGCAACAAACCAGGGACTACATCAGAATACTGGGTCTTAGGCTTCTAAGCAAACAAAATATTTTAAGTTGTTTTTTTTTTGGACAGCAAAGTACCTTAAGTAGCCAAAACTGCAAAGGATCAGATCATGCAGTGTACGTACCTCTTGTTCTTATTATGCTTGAAGACCCTTGCAGACGTGTATTTTGGGGAGAACATTAAAAATCACAACTTTTCTTTTTACCAGATCCTGTTTAGCACAGTACTCGGGTGCAACACCTGAGGAGAACGGTAGCATCAGGCTACAGAAATGGTAACAGCTTTCTGTGACTTGGTGCGCTGCAGAATGTGGTGTGTCCACAGCTGAGCATCTGAAATGATAGCTGATTTGCTCCTACAACCAAGTGGTATTACACTTGTAATTTAGCAGTAGATAAAGCAAACTGCTTTAAATTGCAGTCTGTAGCTGCTGTAAAGATGTTCTCGTAGTTATTTGTTTAGTGGTTGGTTTGTTTTCGTGCGTGGTGCATAAATCCACTGCCGACTTTTTTGGTGTAGATACGACTTGCGTTCAGTAAACGCTTTGGTGCTTAGTGGGGCGTTGGGTATGTTGCTTGTTGTCTGCGGTTAGCAAGTGCCTGTGCGATACATTAGGGCTTGGTGGCAAAACTTGTGGTGAAGCTGTGACCTTCCATCAGCATGAAGCATCCTTCTTCCATCCGGAGGAGTTTTACAAGCAGGTGGAGGCGTGGGAAGATAGTGGCATTCTGTGTGTGTGTGGTGGCCTGTTCACCTGGCAGTGTTTGCGGCAGGTTCCGTGTTGGATGCTACAGGAGTAGGCGAAGCCGGAGCCCGGTCTTGCCGCGGGGCCGGAGGGTTGGCCGCGGCAGGCGGGTGCTGGATCCCCGGTCCCGGGCACGATGCTTGGAGGTGCCTGGTGCCGTGCAGCGGTTCTCTTGGCTGTGGGGGGCAAGTGGTGAAGGCTTCTTCCAAGCGAGCGGAGATTTCCACTCTTCCCAGGAGGAGCCAGGGCCTGGGTGGGAGCGTTACCGGCAGAGCCCCCCGGGCACTGGTGCCCCGGGGAGTCCGGGGCTGACCCCGCTGCTTGTGGGGAGGGTGTCCGGCCCCGTCCGACGCTTCGCCACCCGGTGCCCGCCTGAGCGCGCACATGCGTGGATCCAGGTGCGCGCACGCGTGCATCCCTGTGTGCGCGCGGAGGCACGCGTGCGTGCGTGCGTGCGCACGGCAGCCCAGCGTCCTCGCCTGACCCTGCATGCGGCAGCCCTCGCAAAGCCCGACCGCCCCGGGGCCGCTGCCCGCGTTGGTTGCCCCCTCCCCACGCACACTCCCTCTCCCCCCCCACCCCGCGCCTCCTGGGCCGCGCGCGGCGGCGGCTCCGCGTCCGTAGGCGCGTGGGGTCCGTGCCGCC
>JANHFX010016574.1:0-11902 GCA_027560015.1 Chloroceryle amazona | reverse complement strand
TTCCCTGTGAGAGTGACAGAGCCTGGGACAGGCTGCCCAGAGAGGCTGTGGAGTCTCCTTCTCTGGAGACTTTCAAGCCCCTCCTGGCTCTGTTCCTGTGTGGGCTGCCCTGGGTGACCCTGCTCTGACAGGGGGGTTGGACTCGATGATCTCCAGAGGTCCCTTCCAACCCCTACCATTCTATGATTCCATGAGACCTTTGAAGCTCTGCCAAAGGTAGCTCAAACTGACCAGTCTTCATAGTCCTACGATAAAAATGGTGAACTGAAATTCACATTCATGCCCGGGGAAGAAAGATCAAAAGGCAGTTAAACTTACCTCAGTTTATCACTTCTTCCTGAAAAGTTAGTGAGACCCAGCAGGGCCTCATAATTCTGTAAGCCATCTCTCTCGGTGTCCAGCAGGCTGACAAGGGGCCTCACCACCTCATACACCTAAGAAGAGAAGATATGTCACTGCTTCTCCACCTCTCACATCTTGGCAGTTTTCATTTGCCAAAGGAATGACCAAGATTACTTTGGGGGATGGGGGCGGTGCTAAGCTTACCCTTTCCCCTGGGAATGCGATGTCTGGATTGGAGATAGCAGCAATTTTTGCCAGAGCATGAGAAGCCTTTATCTTGCCAACTTCTGTGCCTTCCACAGCCAGAGGTATCAGGGCCTAATGACACACAGGAAACCATTCAATGCCTCTGAGATTTACAGCATTGCCTTAATACACTAAAATAAGTTTAAAACAACCTAAATGTGTCTATTGAAAAAATGGGTCTGGACTGTAGCTTGTGGTAACGTCTTCCTTTGGCTCTCAGATAGGCACCACACCAGAGCATGAAGCTCACGCAGTTGTTTCAAGGAGATTGCTTCTTTGGAAGCTTGCTGAGGAAGGACTGGAGGGTCACTATGGGACCCAGGGGCTACCAAGCCAGCTCATGCTTTTCCGTTGCTGTCCCTCACAGTGGACACAATGCAGGCTCCCAACAGACATTAATCGCACATCGGGCTGGGTTGCAAACAGAACAGTAATCACCTTTCCACCACCTTGAGCAACAATGGTCCCACGGTCTCTGGGATCTTCACACAAAGCAAGGAATACCCTGCAGAAGCACAGAGTCACTTAGTGAAACAGGCAATAACCATCGTCCCTCATGGACGGGGGGTAAGGCTTGCAGGGCTGCCAGATTGCACCAGGGAAATTCCAGATGTTTAACCCAGTGCCCATGGCACTCTAGGAGGAAGTAACAAATGGTACAGTAAGAAGTTTCCAGGTCTGTAAGATGAACTCTATTCCAGCCAAAACCAGTCCAGAGGACTAGGAATTCAAAATGCATCCCAGCAAGGTAGCCTGGTAGCCAGCTTAGAGGTCAGAATGGGGATTTTTATGATATTGCTTAAGAAAAACTTTGGTTTTAAATTTTTTCTCCCCCTTCCTTTCATGTCTGCCCTGCAGACAGAATGCATCACCCCACGGAGCAAGGAAACAGCCCAGACGCCCATCTCGGTGGCACATGGGCTGGCCAGCACTATCAGCTCCCACCAGAGCAATGGAGGCACCTGGCAATGAGCTCCTTGCTCTGGTCCGTCAGTATGGCACTGTCCGCCTTCACCATGCAGACCAAGGCAGAGACAACACCGGCTTTCAGCAACCGTTTCACCCGCTTCACCACAAAATCCTTCTTGTCCTGAGAGGGGACATTGGAAAGGGATTAGCCTCTTATCAGCTGCCATCCTGCTGACTACAGCCAAGCCTGGGTGGAGAGCAAGGCGATTCCAGCCTGAGAGACAGGAGACCTGAGGTCTGTGATGATGGATACACCAAAGTCTTCAGATCTGAGCATCTCCTTCCAGCTCTCCAGCTGTAGACAACCTACCTTTGGATGCTCCTCAGGCACGTGCTGCTTGGAGAATTTTGCCAGTTGTACCAGCTCTGGGACCAGCTCCTTGGTGTCATAGCTGTTGGTACAGTTCACCAGTGCAGAAGCCACAGAATACAAGATAGTCTTGTCACTGGTCTGCTCAGAAAAAGAAAAGTTTCAATGAAGGTGAGGAAGACACAGCAGGGAAACAAGTCCCTTCGGACTGCTGCCATGATGGTTTGCACCAGCTGAAGTGTTCTTAGGCTTATCCCCAGCTTTATAGCCCAGGGAAAACCATAGGTTGTTAAGGTCAAACAGGCTATTTGACATCATCAGAGGCTGTCAACACCTTTATACCTTTGGTGTTCAAGCAGCTGCTGACAGTAAAGGTAAGAGCAACCTTCCTCAGCCTTGGGAAAAGAGCAGGGTGATAACACCCTTGAAGTGCTTCTGTGGCACAGACAAGACTGAAGTTTTGCTAAACTAGAGGTGAGGGGTTGGGGTCACAGCTCCTCCTGCCTAGGGAGACAGTGTTGGACTGGAGAGCTGGGAGAAGCTGATGCTACCAGAGGAATGAGGGAAGAAGGCAAGGAGATAGACCTTGGCTAGTTCAAACATAGCTTGCAGAGCTGGCTGGTCTTCAACAAAGTCATCCTTCACATCTGCATCGAAGGTTAGGTACGCCATCCCTTCCACAGCCCATTTCCTGGTGCGGGCATCAATGCTGGTGTTGCACAACCATCTGGAAGAGAGAAATATATCCACATTTCTATCTCGGGAGCCTCGACCAATTTCTCTGAGAGAAGAGGGAGGAAAAACATGTATTAAGACTGTTTCAGGCCCCAACATATCATCAGGTTCTGCTGCAGCTCCTAAAGACTGTGGATGCTTCTCATGAGACATGACCTTCACAAGGCCCAACCAGAGGGATCTAAATGCTGCAGGAAAAGACAGACCAGCACAGTTTCTCAGCATTGCTTCACCTTCATCATCACATGACACATGTGATGTGATGCCCTGCTGTCCAGTGCCAGCAGCAATTCAGTCACTTCCCAGCTTCATCCCACCTCCTTGGTTAGGCCTCCTGGTAAATTCACCTTCGGAAGATACTTGTGCATGTCCTAGATTAGCACTTGATCGGGCTGTACCATCCTGGGAAAGAGGGAGGCACCACACCTGGTGTCTCGTGTGCGAAGGGAGGGAGAAGGTTTACCTGGATATTGGGGCAGGAGGAACATATAATTCCTTCAGACCCAGCTGCGGGTCCCAGTGCAATGGTGTGGGGCACTGTCAGCTGTCAGGCAACATGTGGGCAGGATCTCTTGGGAAAGGAACTTATTGTATTTTGAAAAGTATAGAACAACAGTTGATATATAGAACAACTGGTTAGAACAGAACAACTGGTTGACAAGCTCAGTGTGAGCTGGCAATGTGCAAGTGCAGCCTACAAAGCCGCAACCGTATCCTGGGCTGCATCAAAGTGTGGCCAGCGGGTCGAGGGAGGTGATTCTGACCCCTTACTTTGCTCTGGTGAGACTTCAACTGAAGGACTGCATCCAGCTCTGGGGCTCCCAGAACTTAAGAAGGGCATGGCCCTGTTGGAGTGGGTGCAGAGGAGACCACAACAATGATCCAAGGGCTGGAAGCCCTCTGTTGTGAGACCAGGATGAGATAGTTGGGGTTGTTCAGCCCAGAGATTCTCTTCTCCAGGGAAGAAGGCTCCAGGGAGACCTTCTTATGGTCTTTCAGTATCTGAAAGGGGACTAGAAGAAAGCTGTGGAGAGACTGTTTACAAGGGCATGTGGTGATAGGGCAAGGGGTAATGGCTTCAAATTGGAAGAGGGGAGATTTAGATTAGAAACTAGGATGAAGTTCTTCACTCTGGGGGTGGTGAGACACTGGAAGAGATTGCCCAGAGAAGCTGTGGGTGCTCCATCCCTGGATGTGTTCAAGGCCAGATTGGATGGGGCTTTAAACAACCTGTTCTAGTGAAAGATGCCCCTGCCCATGGCAAGGGGGTAGGACTAGATGATCTTTAAAGTCCCTTCAAACCCAAACCACCCTGTGACTATGATACCACAAGAAGAAAGTACAAGCACTCACTTGCGGCACTGCTTGGCTAACTTCTCAGTGGAGCCCTCGGCAAACTGCCGCAGTCCATAATCTGTACCTCCTGCTGAGCCCAGCTTGCAGAGACCCTGAGGAGGAAGAAGAGGATACACTGGTGGGAAGGTTCATTAATACTCTAGTTCTGCTGCTCAAAACCAGCCATACCCCATACCTAAAGTTTGAGGTCAGTTCTAACAGAGGGAGTGTTCAATTACCCAGGAGATTGTTCAGCTTGTAGCTCAGCAAAGTGAGATTTTGTGCTCTTACTGGGTGTCTTTGATGGAAGATGAATCAGTTCTGTTTCAAAGTTACAAGTAACCCCTGTGCTCTCCCATTCTGCCATCCTTTCCTGCAGGGCAAAGTGCCATAAACCATTCCCCAGCTGAGGTAAGAGAACACACAGTGCTCCCAGGTCCCCCCCTCTCTATGAAGTCTGGAGTTAAGCTGGTGAGTGTGGCAGGCCATAGAGACAGGGGCTGCCATCCTTACCACCAGGGCTCGGATTTTGATCTTCTCATTCTTGGTCTTCTTGTAGATGTCCTTCAGGAGCGTCACCCCATTGGAAATGATGAAGGTGGCTCGACTCAGCTTGGTGGAGGCATGGATGAGGGCTTCCACAGCCACCAGCTGGTCAATCTCCCTCTCGGACCCACACAGGGAAACCATCATCTCCATGATTCCCTTCATGCCAAGCAGCTTGTTGCCTAAGTCAAAGGGCCCTTGCAGAACTCCAGACACCATCTGGACAGCATGGAGTGTCTTGTCCATGTCCTGAGGGTCGATTTTGCTCCTGCACGGGATAGAGGGAGTCAGCATGGGAACAGCAGTTGCTTATGGTTCTCATTCCTTTGAATGAGGAACGTCCTCCCTCAGATCAGGAACTGAGCTCCCTGCTGAAATACACAGGGATCTGGGACACATCAGAGCCCAGATTCCTGCAAGGGCTGTGATTCAGCAGCAGGACACTGCGAGGACCTGAGGATCCCAGCTGAAGGATCCCACAGGATCTCAAGCAAATGATTATCTTCCAGAGCCTTAATTTGGCATCTAAGTGGCACCAAGTACCTCCTCTCCTCCTTAAGACCTCCTGCTCCTGTAGCTCCGGGCCAGCTCAGCCCCAGTCAGCCAGCCCCGACTCACTTGATGTACTCCTCGCAGATCACCCGGTAGTTGTCACGCTCCGGGTCGCAGCGCAGGTCATCATAGAGCTTGTTCAGGAGGACGGAGGCAGTCAGCTGTGTGTTCTCTGTCAGCGGCAGGCAGTCAGGCAGCTCAGGAATCTGGCCCACCACTTTCAGTATCTTTTTTAAGCCTGGAAGCAATGGAGTGGTATGGCTGTTAGAGGGGAGAGGGTCTGCACAAAAGTCAAGATGCTATTTGTTGGTTTCTTGTAATGGAATTGCCAGCTTGGACAGCTTTAATTACTTTGCAGCCTAATCTACTTCTTTGTAGCCTAATCACATAAATCTTAAACAAAGAAGGCACTCAAATATTCACTGGGGAGGAGCTTCTGCTGGTGAGATTGCAGGTTTTCAGCACCAGGCTTTTATCCATCCCTCAGAGCGAGATAAGCAAAACCCCATTTGGTCCCTGATTGGGCCAGTTATTTTTGTCAGGAGGCATTAGAGCCACTGATCTCCAGAGCTGGAGACTGTGACTGAGGAAAAGGCAGTGACTTTCAAGTCACTCTGGTTGTCTTATCCCTGCTTTTGCTAAACTGTAGTTAAGTAACTTCCACCAAAATGGTAACACGATTGCATTGGAACAGTGTAAAACCACATCCCGCACAAATTCCTCACCCCCTGACAGTTTTAGACGTGACCAGTTAAAGAATCCAGCAGGCTCAGCAGGTGCTCATCTCATCTTATCTAAATCAGATAATTTATCCAAGCCAAATCCTCCAAACAGTAGGAAATACATTGGAACAAACTAACCAGAGGACTTAAGTCATTGCTTTAGAACCCAAAAAGTTCTTCCCATACACAGTGTTTTCCTCTTAAACTGTTTCCTGCTAATAAGTGTAGCTTTGCTCCAGGATTGTATACATCAAAAAACCCCAGAGAGGATTCATTTGACATAGAGGGTCAGTTCTACAGGTGTTTGTGCAAGAACACACAGCTCCAAATGTCCCAAACTGGAATGGGGTGGGGGGATGACTCACCATTATCAATGACAAAGATGGTCCTGCTGTTGTCTTGGTCTTTTAGATCCTTCCTTGGTATATTCTTGTTGAGGAGGTTGAGAGCTCGGTCTCGTCCCTGCCCAGAGACTTTATTACTGACCAGCATATCCAGCAAATGCATTGTGATCATTCTCAAATCTTTTTTGGTATCTACACAGAAGCAAGATGGTAGCAGCCAGTTACAAGAAATCATCTTCAAAAGCAGGTGAACTCAGAGAAACCCATTCAAAGCCAAATTCCACAGCTGGAATGTAGGTATGTAAATTAACCCCTTGAGAATAAGAGCTGTGTGCAGACTGTCATCCTGGTCAGCTGAAGGGTGAAGTCCCCACTTCACCAAAGAACAAGGAATAAAGTGGAGATCCCAGGAGCAGAGCCCTCCCTTCTCACTCTGCTCGTCCTCCAACAAGACTTAAGGGCCACCAGGTCATGCACCGTTACCTAGGACCACAGCCTCCTCCTTGCCGTGATGCTCCTCTTTCCCCTGGCCCAGCAAGCAGTCAGTGATGGTCTGCAGGAGGTTGCACACGGACAGGGAGATTTCTTCATTGTCGACAGACATCCACAGACAAATGTTGTCGATGCCCAGGTAGTGGAGAATGGCAGTGGCCTGGCCCCAGAAAGGAGAGAGCAGGGCAGCTGTTAGCCAAGGGAAAGAGCCTTCCTTCCTGCACGCTTTAGAAAGGTCAGCCTCAGCTCGTACACAGAAAGTGTTTTCTTGGGTGAATCCTGAGTCAGTACAAGGCAGAGTTTTGCTTTTCATTCTTATTTTCATTTACAATTAGACAACTCCTGAAATCTCAATTTTCCAGAACGCAGTGGGCTGTTTCCAGCGAGGATCTTGAGATGATTGTGGCTGGCTCTGGAACGTTGCATCCTGGCCAGGATGTCACAAAGAACCTGTCTGGTGCACAGACCCCATCCTGGCTGTGATCACAGCCTGTCCCCGTGCACATCAGTCTCTCAGCACCTTCAGAAACCCACTGACCTAGTGGGCTTTGCAGAACAGCCTTTTTGCACAACAGTTAACGTTTCAGAAAAAACAAATAGGTCTCCAGTGCACTGGATGATTACCCAGTAGATGCTGTGCCATCGTTCCCAGCACCCTTTTGCGCCATTACACCGACAGGCATATTCATTTTGCACGTGTCCACCTCCTGCTTCCAACCATCTCACACAGGCAGGGTTGTGTACGAGCTGGTTTACACTATAACAACTGTCCTGGGGTAGAATAAGATTTGAGCTGGTCCGGAGACCCCTGGGACTTGCCTTGGGACCCTTCCCAGGAACCTTAACTTTTTTGTAGCTACTCCCTGCTTTCCTTCATCTAAGCCTTGGACAAAACTTCCCCAAGGTTAGCTGTTATTTGTTACCTTTCTGAGACGTGGGATGAAGGATGTGGGTCTGACCCAGCCATGCTCACCACCACTTACACCACAACTCGGTGTAAGTTTTCCTTCACCAGCAGACAAGGGCACCGTAGGGAACATGTACATCTCTGATCGAGAGCACAGCAGCAGTGGCAGTTTCAATAGTCTGTGTTAACGTTACTCACATAGTTTGTATTGTTTCCCCCTGAATTTAAAATATCATTTGTAGGATTTTAATTTTTTTCCTGAAAGAAGTGTGAAGAAAAGAAGAAATCCCCACTGCTCACAAACATTGTGAACTGCTGCAATTTTCCTCCTCCCAGGTGCAAGGCCATAGCAGTGAAAGTCTTGAACACCCCATTACTTACCCGAGCCTTATGTCCTGTGCACATGCCTGAAAGTGTCCTCACGGCTGCCAGGATCAGCTCAGCATTTTTGGTTTCTATCAGCTGCAGCAGCAAGCTCACCCCGTTGTTCTGGAAAATCCTCTCCGCACCTGCTTCCTCCCGCCCCAGGACTATGAGGTTGTTTGCAGCCTAAGTGGGAGACAGAAGAACCAGGGGTCAGTGTCACAGCCCTGCTGACAGCCTCCAGAACACCTCTGTGCAGGTCTGGGGTGTCTGGGTGGGAGCTGCAGGGTGGCCATCTCCTGATGGACAGAGTGCACCAGCTCAGACCCCACCAGACAGTTTCTCCAGGTGCATCTGGGGATTGGCTTTGCTCTATCCAAGAAAAGTGAGTCAGTGTCTGGGGGGAAACCTGGGGAAGGTGGCAGAGATGGGCCTGAGCAGAAGTCCAGTCTGATTCCACCTTTGGCATTTTGGGTCCATCTTCCTTCAGCATGGGGGTGATGCCTCATCGGGACATTTCCCCTCCCAGTTGTCTCTCTGAGTGCAGTTCAGATCCCAGATCCCTACCTCGTGCTCCATCCAGGGAACATGGGGGAGGGAAAACAGCCTTCTGCTCCTCTGACATTAAATGGAAATTTTGACAAGTCTGGGACAGTTCTCACCTTTTCTCGCTTTTCTTTCTCACTGTTCTCATCCAGCAGAATTTCAAACATCTTCTGCACCCTTGAGTCCGTGGAGAACTGAATGCTCAGCTGTGCCAACAGAGAGTGCATGGAGCATCAGAAGGAAGAACTTGAGGAGTAATTAATTCGCTTTATAACTTCAAGGACATCACAGACCTCAAAACACAAACAATTTAAGCTGAGTAACAAAGCAGACATCACTTCTCAGCGATCAGCATTGATTCCCCCATCTTAGACTCAGGGCCATAGGCAGAGCCAGCCCTAAAGCATAATTTCTGAGATCTCACAGTTCCTAGTGATGCAAGGACTTCACAGTGTCACAGAATTTCTGAGGCCGGAATAGACCTCCAAGATCATCAAGTCCAGCCTATGACCCAACACCACGACATCAGCTGGACCATGGCACTCAGCGCCACTTCCAATCTTTCCTTAAACACCTCTGGGGATGGAGACTCCACCACATCCCTGGGCGGTCCCTTCTTCTTCTCAGAACTCCCATAAAGGAAACTAAGTCTGTGTCACAACTGTCAGACCCAGTCCAAAACTGATCCAGTTCCTTCCCAGGACCAGGCCAGCCTTGGGAGTGAGCTGCCATGCCATGCTTTTTAATTTAACTATTCCATCTGATCCTCAGATTTATGTGCTTCAGGTATAAACTTACAGTTAATGGAGTTTATTTATCACCCAACATAGTTACGAGCTTCCCGTATGATGAATGAATCCCCCTGTGACACCCAGAGCACCTGGTCTGTGAGGCATTTACCTTCTCCTGGATGTTGGCCCCCAGTCGCCTCAGGGTCTCCTGGAAGTTTTTGTTGCGGGGTTCGATGGTGGCACATTTCTGAGCATCTTTGAATGCTTGGTCCAATTTCCCCAGTTTTTCTAGAGCTTGGCTGCGGCGGTACAAGGCTTTGATATCCGAAGCGTTGATGTCGATAGCTGGGGGAGTCACCCAACACACTGGGCATCAGTTTGCTTCTTGCAAATGCTCTCTGTAATCTGTGATGAGTGCTCTACAGTGACTACAGCTCCTTGAAAGGTGGAGCTGTCGTTAACACTGTGAGTGAATCGGAACCTGATCAGCACTGGTTGCACCAGCACATCGAACGGGTGCTTTTACCGGTTCTTTTGAACCTCCTCCATTAAAGCCCTTGTGGCCTCAGCACTTGGGTGTTAATGGACATGAAGGACTAAGACCACAGTGCCCCAGAAGCAGATGTGAGAGCAGCACATCCAGCACTGCAGTTCTCCTTCCCCAAAACAGCCCCCTCCTTACCTCTGGATGCATCCGAGGCTGCCTTGGCGTACTCCTCCTGTCAGACCAGAGAGGGGATTTGTTAACGGTGGGATACAGGGCACGTCCCCGTTACCGATGTACACTGGGACCCTCTGTTCCCACTTACTAACAGGACACCCCAGTGAAGCCAGCAGCAGCCTGCAGAATGAAAGATGGGGGCTTTGGGGCCTTTTATGTCACTGGTGGAAGGGAAGGGGAGAAGGTCTGTGATGCAGGTGAGACAACACATGCTGCTGAGCACGCAGTGGCAGATCACTGGGAGGGAAGGAGGAGGGGACACTCAGCACAGCCTATCTGAGCTTTGTTTGGGTTGATGTCACTTCTGCATCAGTGAAAATTCAGGACCATGCAAGAAATCTGCTAAAATCCCACAGCAGATGGCTGCAGGCTGACTGCATTTGGTGTGGGTATCAATAAGCCTTTGTTTTGCTAAGTATCTGTGCCTGCTGCCCTTGTGTTGAGACAGGCAGTAAGAGTGATGCCTCTGCATCCCAACCTCTGGCTTGCATAGCTCCCCTGTTTCAAACTTTTGTTTCAAAGCGATGAAGTGGGACCATCTCTGAGCTGAACTGGTGTGCTCAGCCCCATCAGAACTGAAGCAGCAAGGCAGCTCTACAGCTCCAGGACAAGCCCGGAACCAGTAACTTCAGACCAGTTTGCAAACATCCTATTCAATAAATTAACAAACCACACTGTCCACAACTGGTGAGCACCCTTGGCTGCCTCCCTGCTCTTCTCCCCACAAAAAGCTGGGAGCTTTTCTCACCTTCTTGAGGAAACAGGCTGCCCTGTTCCGGTACAGCACTGCCTGCAGAGCCTTGTCCTTGTTCAGCTTTATGGCTTGAGTGTAGCTTTGAACGGCTTTCTCATAGTCGTTGGCCTGAAAATATTTATTGCCCTCCTCTTTCAGCTGGATGGGATCCTCCATCTGGCAAGCTTTAAGGAAAAACATCCATTTGTGTCCCATTTTCAACTGCCTGTGTCACTGAGGTTGCCTCCACCAAGCTGAGTTTCACCACGAGACCGATATAATTAACACGCACATTAATAAGAGCAGCTTACCAGGCTGAAGAGTTTTGAAAGCAAAGATCTGAAATGTTCCTCAATGCTGGGGCTTCTCAGAAGCTTTTCCCACGTCTGTAGATCCTTAGGAGTCAAGTAATAAAAGAAGGAAAAACAACAACAAAAAATAAAGAATTAAAGAATTAAAAATTAAAGAATTTAATTAAAGAATTAAAGAAGTTCACCCGCACCACAGTGAGTCCCTGGGGCTCGGGAAGGAGCTTGCCTGCCACTTCCCAGTTTGGGCAGGATCTGGCAGCTCCTGCTGCCTGTCAGCGTCACCTGTCACTGCAGCCTGTCCCCTCCTTGTCACTGTCTGTGCTATATAGTGCCTGGGGAGGGCTGCGAGCCAGGCCCCTGGCAGCCAGCCCAGCCTGGGGGGGGACCTGTGTGCTAGCAGCACCCCTCTGCAGCAAGAGGGGACCCTCTGCCACCCACCCACTCAGACACAAGCTCGCTCTACCTGCAGAGCTGCACAGGGTGTGGGGAGCAGGAACAGGGGCATTTCATGGCACAAAAGCCAATGGCTGGGATATCTGAACCCCCCTCACAGTGCTCAGACCCTTTCCCTTTCTATTTAGGGAAGCATGAGACATTGAAGCCTCCGGGACAAGTGGCCCCAAGCCAGCAGCTGCAGCAGCATCCAGCACCTTCCAGAATGCCCCGTGAGGAAAAGTCAGCTGGCACCCAGTGCTGCTTCCTCCTTGCAGGGCCCTGGAGAGCCCACCCTGCTGGAAATGCCACCTGCGCCCAGTGTTGCCACCTCCCCTCCTTTGGCAGCCCATTGGCACAGACTAACACAGATGCCTACACTGGAGCACACTGGCCCGCTGCTGTAGTGAGTGTCTCAGGTCTCAGGGTGAGTGACACCAGGAGACAGAGCAGCACTGAGCTCTGGAATCACAGAATCCCAACATGGGGGGGGTTGGAAGGGACCTCTGGAGATCATCGAGTCCAACCCCCCTGCCAGAGCAGGGTCACCCAGGGCAGCCCACAC
>JANHFX010016573.1:0-20419 GCA_027560015.1 Chloroceryle amazona | reverse complement strand
ATAAAAAAAGAGAAAAACACAAACATACATACACAGACACCCCCAAATGCACACATTCACATACACACACACACCCCTACTGTGTATATACTTTTGATTAATATCCCTTTCCAGAAATGTTCCGTAAGCATCTTGGATGCTCTTGAGTGGCAGCTCTGTGCATGAAGAAAGCAGACAGGGCTGAACAACTGCGTGGCTATGCACCGGTCCCCATTCTTGCTTCAGCACACTGTAGGCCTTGTGTCCTTTTGCAGCCACCAAGGGCAGGAAATCTAGACTCCTGTGATACTTCTTGAATGGAAAGTTAGTGCGCATCAGCTGCCCACCATCCTTAAGAGAAGCCAGCACGTCTCTCTGGCAAAGTTTCTATAGCAAATAAAGTCAACGCAAAATGTACACTGTCATCCCGTGTCCCAGCAAGGCAGGCAGGTTATGAGACGAGTAAGGGCGAAGGTTGGGGGAAGAGAGGGGAAGAGGAATCCTTGATCACGCAGACAGCCATTTCCTTGGCCTTTGACCCATTGCACCCTAGGATGCCGCTCTTTGGAACTCCCTGCCCATCCTCTCCATCACCTCTCCTTCCTGTCCCAGGCAAGGAGAAGTTGGTTCGTGGTACAGCACACTCTACAGAGAAACAGCAGAGGCCGCACAAGTCAGTTAAGAGTTAAGAAGTTTACACCCAGCGCTTCTACTCAAGTCCAGTCTTAGCTTGTTTCTTATGCCCCAAGTAGCCCGCTTGTGTCCACAGCAGTCGAGTATTATCCAGTGAAGACACCAATAACATTAGCAATGTTAAAAAAAATAATCAGTATATATATATAATATATATATGTGTGTGTGGTTAAGATATACATATATGTATATATAGATGTGGTTAAAATACATATACATATATATATATGTATATGCACATATACACACATATATATGTATGCATGGGAAAACCCATCAAATACACCCCTATAGTCTTCCTGGCTCTGTTATTTAGCAGCATGAAAAGAAAAATAAAATAAATCAGTTCAAAACCCAAAGGTGAATTCTGTGCGGCGGGTGCCTTGGGGAATGTTCCTTCCGGAGTCCATCGTCCGTACTGAAAGTGCTGTGCTCTACCGATCCTTCATTTTTAGGGTTCATTTGGATTAGTGTTTTGTTTTGTTTGTTTTTTTTTCTGTCCAGGTGAGAAGTCAGGCTCCAGAAACAGGGCTGTTCCCCTTTCTTTTCCGCTGCTCACCGTCTCGGTTTTTCACATCTGTCAGAGAGGAGAGGGAAGGAAAAAAACCACAGAGGAGGGTTAATGTTTGTGATGTGGGTGCAAGGAGGACAGGGAAGGGAAGTAAGGGAGGTGGCTAATGAGTTTAAGAGCACATGGCATTAAGACATAGCATGACGTCACTGGTGGGGTGAAGTGCTGTGCGGATGGGGCAAAACAGCTGAGAATCTTGACCCATGAACTCTATTCTCCCAGGCTCACCTAGATGGGGTGGGGAAGGGATACTGGAACAGGGGTAAATTTAGGAGCAGAATCAGTCTTGCTCATAGATGAGCCGAACGTCTCATTTGCACCCTCTCATACCATGCGCACATAGATACACACAAACACAGAAAAACAAGGCTAAGCAGTGCATGCAGAAAGATACACTCCCTCGGCTCTCCACCTAGCCTGTCATTTGGGTTGGAAGCAGTGCAGACAACAAAGCCTCATGCAGGCAAAGAGGTAAAAGTGTCTCTCATTTCACCAGCTGCCATGAGCGGGGGTTAGCACCAGAGAACAGCAGCAGCCTAAAGAAGCAGCAAAAGAAATGAGAATTTACCCTCCCCTGTAGGGCCCAACTCTTAACTCTACAAGGAAGACCATGAGGTACTTCAGCTTAACCAGCTTTTTACCTGGAAACAGACAAGCTACCCACTTCTGTGAGTCCTTCCTATCTTTCTACCAAACACACAAACTCCTGAAACCTCCCATAGTACCAATTATCCCACCACATATTTGGACTAGCAAGAGAAACCTGTAAACCCCTTCTGACATCATGACTTCTTGGGGGTACTGTTTGGTTTTACATTATATTTGTTATTATTTCCCACTCTTCAAACTCTGAAAGGTAATTTCCGGTTATTCTGGGGTCATGAAAATGGATGTCTCCTCTTTTGGGATGTAGCCACAGAGGACCCTGGATGTCTCTCCCTTATTCTCTCCCATTCAGCCACTGCCACTGCAATAGTTTCTTGACAGGAGAATTTCCTAGATCTATGTGAAAGGGACCCGAGTTCAGAGCCACAGACAAAGGCTCATTAGCAACTCCATTTCTGTGTCCCTCTGGATAGGTAGGATGATCCCACACCAGAGATGCATATGCAGCTGGTGCAAGTCAAGAGACCAAAGTGCTCAGGTGAGAACCAGTAATCAGTTTCTGCACGTGTCGGTTCACAGATGGTGCATGACAGTTAGCACTCAGATGGTACATGCACACCATGGATCTCTGAACAAACACTAACGACACAGTGACTTTGCATCTCCTACCTCCCACCTGAAACACAGACCCCTGCTTGCCTTCACCCAGAGACAGACTTAATCCTGCTGTATCCCACATCACAGCCCCGAGTGTGGCCCCCCAAACCAGAGCTCTGGCTGAGACAGGGACAGGGAATTGTAAGCAACAGTGCAAGTGGACAAGGTGCTCTCCCTGGCTTTTAGAAGAACAAAGAGGCAAAGGAGAATGTGACGACAGCCTTGAGGGAGGCTCCTGGCCTAGCGTTCCTCACTCTGCACACAGCAGAGTGTCCACAAGCCACATAAAGAGCTTGGAAGACAGATGTGGCCAAATCCTAGTCAGCTAAGCACTTCTCTTTGTCCAACAGTATGCTCAAGAGTTGCATGCAGTAAAGTACAGAGGGCTAAAGACCCTCCCCCTGGCTACCTCAGCAGCATGATCTCCGTTATCTTGTTCTGTGGGAAAGGATACCTTAGATATAAAGTCCCTGTCTCTGGGAGACATCCTCATCCAAGTCCTGACAGCACATCTGAAACACACAGCAGCCCTCTGACACAGGGAAACTCTGTCCTCATCCTCGGTTAGCCCCTCTGGCCCACGTAGGACAGAGGAAAGAAGCAATCATATAGCACTGTCAGCAGGAAGCAAGCTCCCCCCTCTCTTTCTCTCCTTCTCTCTTTCTCTTTGTGTGTTTCTTTCATCCTTCAAGACACAAACCTGCAAGTGCGCTCGTTTAACTCAAGCTGCCTCGACTTGCAACGTGAGTCTGTGAATTTGCAGGAACATTTACAGGTCTGGGGATCTTGTACAAACAAGTGCTTTCTCCTCTCTGAGCAAGGCTCACAGTGACTGCAAAAAGGCAAAAGGAAAGATGTCTAAGCTACAGCGCTTCAGCAGAAAGAAAATACACATGCAACACCCTAAACATCAAAGCAATCCCCTTGCCCCCTCCCACAGCCCCCATACTGCCCACTGGAACGTCAGGGGCTGATGGATTTTCCAGCAGCACCCCAGCAGCCCCAGGACAGCACCCACTTGCATTAGCGTAAAGAGAAAGAAAACAGGCTCTCTGCACAGTATTCACAAATGCTGCATTGGATCCATCAGCACAGGCCAGAGGGAGGAAGAAGGGGAAAGCAAGGATGGGAAGGTGAGAGGTCCCAACCAGCTATTGATGGATCAATGAAAGGAGTTCTCTGAAGTGGGCTATTCGAGTAGAAAGAGGCCAGTGCCTAAATGAGTTAAATACACAGGGTCCCTCCTCCCCTAGAAAGCAGATGGGCTCCAGCATCACGTGCTTACTCCTGCAGCCAGCACTGCCCTCCTTTCTGTAAGCCCCAGCCCAACCTTGCCACCTAGGAGTATCCTATGGAGGGGCTGTGAATTCACAATGCAGAATTCTGTGAACCACTGTGAGAAAGGCAGAGAGGAAGAGACAGAGACAGTGAGAGAGAAGCCACCAAATCCAACAGAAAGAGAGAAGAAAAGAGAAAGCTTCCCCCCAGCTCCCCAGCACCCCCTCTCCAGCTTCCCACAATCCCACCTCTCCTCTCCACCTGTGACTCCACCAGACACACACACACACACGTGCGCGCACGCACCCACATACACACACATGCATGGCAGATGCCAGCCTGCCTGTCGCCAGTCATCACAGCAGTAAGCA
Organism: Chloroceryle amazona; assembly: GCA_027560015.1. Taxonomy (NCBI): domain Eukaryota; kingdom Metazoa; phylum Chordata; class Aves; order Coraciiformes; family Cerylidae; genus Chloroceryle; species Chloroceryle amazona. The sequence continues at coordinate 16,264 of JANHFX010016573.1, read as the reverse complement.
CACAAGACGAGTAGGGGAAAGTGAACAACAAACTTGCAACCAGAAGGCATGGAAAAGAGGTGCAGAACGCTTGCCCACCCACCCGTGCTCTTGTGCCTTAGGAAAACAGTCACCACTGATGATTAGAGAGCCAAGCAAGCTAAAGCCACCTTCCCTGAGACACCCTTAGTGCCAGAGCAGTGCCACCACCAGTGCTGCCCCTGCAGGATCTGCAGCCCACCAGTGACTGGGAGGGGAGAGTGAGATTTGAGTGAGCAGCAAGCAGGCGGATTGGTTTGGGGAGAGGGAGGGAAGAAAGTCTACAAGCAGAGGACACAAACGTACAAGCTGGGTGGTTTGTACCGGCCTTTCTTGCGCTTTCTCTTTTGACCCTTCCCCTTTCCTCGCTTTGATTTTCTGGAAGAAAAACAACAAAAAAAAAAAACAGAGAGAGAGAGAAGGAAAGAAAGAAAGGGAGAGATAGAGAAAACGGAAGAAAATGCAAGGAAGAAGAGGGGAAAAAAAAAATACAGCCATGTGGCTTGATGGGAGAAGGGGAGGCACATGAGGCAGGACTGGAGGGCAAGTCCCAGGGCCAAAGCACAGATCTCCACCTCACACTCACATTCACTGGCCCTCCTGCCAGCATCACAACCAGCCTGTCCACAGCCAAGCCAACACGAGGGGACTCAGTAGAGACCACTTCCAGCAGGGCTGCTGCCAGCAGAGGCAGATCTGCTGGAGCCACAGAGGAGCACCTGCTCCCTCCAGAGAGGGGCAGTGAGAGAGGGACAGGGAGTGAGGGGTAAGGAACAGAAAGCTCTGTGAAAGCAACACGCAACCACAGTGAGTGCAGACAATCGTTCCAGGCAAGACGCATGGGTGCACACTGACTGACAGGAGGCAATCTGAGCAGAAGGGCAATCCCCAGGGAAAAGGAAACCACTTTGACCTGATGCACTGCCCAGAACCGGGCCTAGGAGAGGGCAGCCGAGCTTCAACAGCTCTGGTACAGGGCTGGTGGCTATCTTGCGTTAAGATGGGAGGAGAGAGGGCCTGGCCTCAGCACCCCACCAATGAGGGGAGAGACCTGGTATAGACAGTAGCACTGCATGGGAGAGGGCTATCTAGCCCAAAGGCTCTGCTCATCCACCCCACCTCCTGTCTGTGGCTCAGAGGACTCCATGACACCTTGATGGATGTCTGCTAACATGCCCTCTGGCAGCCTCCTTACTGAGTACCAATGGAGAAAGAGGGAGGCCTGACCTAGTTATGACACCCAGGAAATAACCAGCAAGCAGCTTTCAGATCTTCCATCCTTTCCCTCCCTCCCCTCCCCTTACACATAGATCTGCCAGACGAACAAGCAGAGAGAGCCAAGGCACTGATTCCATTCTGAAAAATTCACCAGTTGCTCCTGACGCTTAGGCAGGAGCTGGGACAGGCAGGGGCTGGGACATGCAGGCCTGGACACTAACAACAGATTAGCACAGGACCAAGGGAGAGGCATGCAGGGAGAAGGCCCTCGGCAGAGCACCAGGGCTTGTCAGGCAAGTGAGCCCCAACACTGTGTCAGTTCAGCAAAGGCCTCCTCATTCTCTGGTGCAGCCCACCTTGGGAGGCAGCTGTGTAAGGGACATGGTGGGACAAGAGAAAGCACCATAGGTGTTTCTTAGGCCCTGTTCAAGTTATCTCACTGGAACGAGTATCAGAGCATCAGCTCACTTCCAGCCACTCCCCTACATGTCAGCAGTCACAGGGAGGCAGTGAGGGGAGGAAAATCAACCTGAAGGGAGGAGAGGGGCACCAATATAACAGGACTTTCAATGCGGTACAAATCAAAGCACACCAATCTCTCTCATCCCTTCCCTTCCTCTCACAGGGAGTGCAGGACCAGCAAAGAGCAGGCAAGGTGCTGTTAGAAGAGGAAAGGGAGTGCAACACAGTCCGGGCTGGCTGCTTCACCCACACCCATCCTCACCAGAGTTCACACAGACCCAACTCACACGCCTTCAAACCACAGAGCCACGCAGACTGACTGTCCTCAACATGGCCCTGCATGCAGCCTGATGTAGCCAGAAGCAGACTTCCAGTGGGAGGAGGACAGGCTGGAAGGCAGCTAGAAACATATAACCACCAGGAGAAGGGTGAAAGAAGTTCTCTCACTTTCCTGCTTGCTCTCTCTGTCTCTGTTTCAGCCTCATCTCTCAATATTCACCCCCCTCCTCTCCAGTTCCACATCTCTAAATGGCAGTCACTATTCCAACCATGTGCAGTCCAGCTGACCCTCTTGCCCAGAGAGGTCACTCTTTTCGATGTTGTTACACATTTTGTGCTTGTCCCTGCAACTACTGCAGGATGAGAGCTTATTATTCTACACAACATTTTCTTTGGGGAGGAAAGAAAGGGAGGGTTGTGCCTTAACCTCCTTCAGGTCACCAAAGCAAATCCATCAGATTGAAAAAGCCTCTCCGGAAAGCCTCCACCAAGACCTGGCTAGGACATCCACCTCACTTTACACCCTTCCAGGCCCCCCCACCCAACCAAAGTCAACATCACATCCTGCATGGCAACAATCCTGCTTCCACCAGGCCTCTATTGCCACCTCTCCCTGTACCCAGCAGAGTTCCTACCCAAGCTGCTGTGAAAGAAGCCAGCAAGTACTCACTCAAGCAGCAAGAAAAATAATTAATAATAAAGAAAGGCAGTGATCTGCAGTAACCAGAAACACCCCAGGAAGAGGGAAGGGAGAACTGGGGCTGCACCTTGAATCCATTCTGGTAGGACACACACGACAGGATTTCCCTGACTCAGGATAAAGGATTAGGTATGACTTCCATGGCCATGGGTCATGCAAGTTCTAGGTCTGGGGTTTGAAGGAAGGACTGTCAGATCTGGGTTTCTGCGCCCACCTGGAACGGATTCAGAGTGACGCCCCATGCATTACCATATGCCATTTCCAAAAACACCTTCTCAAAGTCGTTATCTCTGACCAAAGAAAAGGGCGAGGAGCAGTGGGGAGAGGAAACGCCAACCAACCACCAAAAGAGAAAAGAGGAAAGGCTTGTCACTTACTTTTCTTGTTTGTTTTTGACATCTTTCTTTGGTCTGTGGGGGGAGAAAGAACAAAGGCCTCGTTATAAGGGAGCTTACTACGTATGTTTCCAGTATTATCCCAGTTCCCAACACGTCCAGGGAAGGATATGTACAGCTGGCATTGCAGGATGCCCATGGCACAGGCTAAGTGGTCCTTCTCAAAAGTCTCTGCTCTCCTGTTGCACTTTTGCTGGCAGCTAGTGCCAAAAGATGCCAGGTTGCACACTAGCATTGTCCACCTGTGATACCTAGAGATGGAGAACCCTCACCAGCAAAGTACTTCTTTTCCCAGACTCAGCCGCCCCACAGCAAATGAACTGAGGAGAATGCAGAAGCCTCTGGACAGCAATCCCAACCCAGTGGCAGAAAAAGAAGAAAGGCTCAGAGTAAGTTTATTGCAAGAGGAACCAGTGCTGCCCCATTCTCACCTGCAGTCACATTTACTGTGCTGTAAGAAGCTCATGTGCGCTATGTGCTGACTCTGATGGGGTTTAATTCTCATGATCTGGAATGAAAGAAACAGAGAGGGTCACTGCCTATTCACTATTTATATTCACAGTTCCAAATCAGCCCGCTGTGTGGCAAAGCATTTGCACCCCGGGTGCTCCTGGGAAGAGCATGGCAGAGTCTGAGCTGGCTTTGAGGCCCCATTCTTCCAGTCAGGGAAGGCCTTTGATCACAAGCAAGCAGCAGTACCAGACTCGTGCCAAAGCTCTGGTTGCTCATGCATGCAAGGTGCCAGCACCGGTGGACTGCCTTGGAGACAGGCATGGGAGAGAGCATAACACCATAGCAAGGTTCTCACTGAGCTGTCCCTGGTCAATGCTAGAGAGATAGTAAGGGAGCATCCAGCCTGCTCTCATGTAGGAGCATGCTTCAGTCTAACGCAAAGACTCAAAGCAAAAATTCCATATCCAACTTCCCTAAACCACTGTTCTTTCCTAGCTGACCTCACTTTCTCAGTGACTAAAGACACAAAGAGAATCTGGTGATTTGTGCTTAAAACAGCCCTGTAGAGGCAGAAATTGCCCATTCCCCTGCCCCATGTGCCTCCAGGGAAGTTATGTTACATGTATTGTCACAGTCTCTCAACCCAGAACCCAGGTGGACCACACTTGCACCAGAGAAATGCTCAAGTGCATCTGACCCTTTACAGGGATGCAGGCATACCAGCCAAAAACTGTAATTCAGCAAGGAATGGTAAGAAAAAATAAACATCCCTACCTACACCATGCTAGTATGCCCTGACCTGGGCTGAAGCCTGCAACTGGAAAAGCAGTACAGGGAACCATGGAAGAGCAAAGACAGCTTCTCTGCCAGAGCTCAAACATAGCTCAAATGACAAGTGAAAAGAGCTTGATCGTTAACCACTTAGTCCTGCAAATCTCTCATCCATATCAAAAAGTGATGGCTATATTTACAGTGGCCATTCAGGAGGCTGAAGGACAAAAGTAGGTTGAGTGAGCTATGGGTTAAGGCTAATGGGCAGGAGCACCATTGTGGACACAAGATGGCATCCCGGCTGGTATATGGGGGAAGTGACAAAACTCTCTGAAGCAGAGTTTGTATCTTCCTCATGTGCCCAGCCTTTGCTATCAGGGCCATCTCTTTCTTTTCCAAGGGAAGAATTCATCAGCCTCCAAACAAAGGAGAAGGACACCCAGAGGCAGAAAGGCTTTTTCACTTGACAGTGAGCAGAGTGTTTCTTAGAACCTCTTTCCACCCCTGCTGTGCCAGTGTAGCTAATGACCCAAATCCCCTTCTCTGTTGGTAAAGGCTGACCTCACATGCCCTCAGGGAGAGAGCAATGACAGGCTTTCCCCTTTTGCACTACTCAGCTCTGTGACCAAATGCAGAGTTTAAGTGAAATAAGGGCCCAAGGAGTATCTTCTTTGAGGCCTCAGAGGTAAGAGCATCAGAAATGCTTCTCTAAGCATGAAGTGCTCCTCTGCAGAAATGGTCCTTTGCTTGCTCGTAGATACTGTACTTGGGCATGAGCAAGGTCAAAGCGAAAAAAAAAACAGATTGTCCTCTTAGCCTTGAATAGATATGGGCAACTCATCTTTTAAACCTGCATGGTGTAATGCTGGGCACAAGCAGCGGGAAAGAGGTGAGCCCTTCTGATGTGACAATCTCCAGTTCCCTGGGGTCTGCACTCTTTCTCTGAATTAGCTGGGAGATGGGACTTGGGGTGGTTGGGATGGCCAACTTGCTTCCTTCCACCCAAGCATGCCAGCTTGCAAGCTGGGCCCTCACCTCCATTGTGACGTTGTACACATCCACAGGGACACATTCTAGGCCCTCATCTCCGCAGCAACCCGCACATCTCATCAGAGGCACACAGGATGGCTTGAATATGTACTCCACCTCATCAGGGTACTCCTGGAAAATGTCCACCAGGGTCTCAATTGTCCTGCAGAAGCTGCGCTCGTAGACTTCCAGGAATTTGATAACTGAAAGGAGGAATGGAGGGAATAAGTTAATGCAAATTTAGTTCGAGAACATCTAGTGCTTCGTCCCTTAAAACAAGTCAGAGAGTTGCAACACATCTACCCTATGCTCTTCACTAACAGTCTTGCAGGCCTAAGTCCTTTGTCTCTGCCCTATATACACACACAAATCAGCTGGGGAAGAGAGACAACCTCTTCCTGCAGCTGCTTCAGGGCAGAGGCAAGATAGACAAGAGAGCCTCACTATTTGCCTCCCTGGCACAAATGATGCGTCCTACAGATGCGTCCTCCCCAAACTCCTTCCCTCCTTCCCCACTATCCCCCATACTCCAGGTATGCTGCCACTAAGCATATGAGCTCAGCCAAAAAGCATCTGAGGCTGCTGCCAATGATCTGCACTCTAGATTAAGACCCTTTACCAGTTTCACTTTTACTGCCTTTCAAACCAGCCAGTGGATGTCCCAGTCGGTAACAGAAGACAAGGAGGTAAGCCAGAAGCATCCTTTCTAAAGACCACAGTGCAGAGACACGTTTGAGAACAAGCACAGGTTTCTGAACCATGTATCCACATATCTTCGCTCTTCCTGCTACCTCTTTTGCCCATGCAGAACATTCACCTCAACAGGCCACCTCAGAATCATAACAGCATCAACTGTAAGTCACAGTATCCATGTCTCCGCACTGACCACTTTCTAAGACCAAGGAATCAAGCCACTCACTGAAAGATTAAAAGCAAGACCACAGCACCCCCAGGATTAACCAGACCATATGCTTGGCTACTAAACCACAATGAGGCAGTGTGGGAGGGGGAACAGGGTGGATCTGACATTATCCCCTGCCTTCCCCACCAATGGAGCAAACACTTAACTGCTTGTGATCTGCACTGATTTCACAAGCATTTCTCAACGTTTCCCAGTCTATTGCCAAAGCTTCATTTTGCTGCTTGGTTAAGGGTTGGAGAGATTTAAAGAGATGAGAGATAGGATAGATAAGTACACACACACAAACCCCAGCTGCTAGTACAGTTCTGCAAACAACAAGTACCTGGAGCCCTCCAGGCCTGCTGGCTCTACCAATACACAGGTAAAGGGAGGATGTTTCAAACGGAGCAGAAGGTAAGAGTACACCCAAAAAGACAGTACCAGCCCCATGCTGTTATGCACTATAATGATCCACCTGTACAGTATGCAGAGTCCTACAGCACCAAGGTTGATAACTCTGAGTGATAAGAGCAAACTGCTTGCATCATGGAAAAAAATGATCTCCTGTAAGCGTTTCTGAAGTGCCCTGAACTTGTGACAAACTGGCATAAAGGTTACTTTGCCACAAAAATGCAAAAGCTGCAGGGCTTGGAACTTGGAGCTCACAGCCCGCAGTTAATTGTTGAAAATTAATTCTAGGTCATGCAGAGCTGACAGTGCCACAGTGCTGAGAGTGGGTACAAGAGGGGAGGAGCTTCCATCCAGTGAGTTAAGTGTCAGGGAGCGTGAGCAGCTATTAAAAGAGAAAGTGGCTTGTGAAAGGGAAATGTAGCCTGGCAGGCATGGACTTCTTGTTGGTATTCCTCATCTCGAAGACAGCACGTTCCTGTTCCTTGTCCCTTCCCTTCCTCTTCCCTCCTCCCCTAACTTCAGTATGCCTCCTGTCTATTCTGTCTTGTCTGCAGCTACCTCCTTCCCAATCCCCTTTGGAGCGACCTTAGTCACCACCTGCGTTCCAACAGGTTGAACAATTTAATATGTGGGAAATTCTAGAGGCACAGTGACAGCCACTGAGCTGCACTGTTGATTATTCACACTGTGTCAGCAGAACTGATCTGGGAACTCTGGCTGTAAAGGCACAGTTCTGGATAAAAATGCTTACAGAGCTATGGAGAGGGGAAGGAGGGAAGAAAAGAGGGAGGGAAAGTGGAGGTTGATCAAATCACGGACCACAGAATGTTAGGGGCTGGAAGGGACTGCAGTCATTTGGGGCATGAAGGAGGAAGAAACCAAAACAGAGTAGAAAACTGAAGCAAAACCAGTTCACATCTGCCATACTTTTTAAATGTTTGCACTGAGCCAGCAGAAGGATTGCACCAGTGAATCCAGACTACAGACTGGCCACAGAACAGCACGTTCAACTTCTTTTGCAGAGCCTTTACTTTCATGGCTGCACCCTGATGACTATACTTGAGATCTGGGAGATTTGACAGGACCAAATCCTTCTCATAAAGAATCTGTGAGTTTTTGCCTTTGTGTATGACAATTTTCCAAAGTCTGAATCAACCTCTGAAAAGGAAACAGGGAATCTTTCTCCAGCCACCAGTCAGAAGATCCTGCCACAACAGGCACATTGCCTTGATTTTGCTGGACACAGAGCATTCACAGGGAGACTGCAATGCTCTAGAGTTCATTTGCAGTTAGCACCCAAACCAGAGCACATGACTGAGGTACAGTCATCCTCACAGTAAAACCCTGCCCCTGCTAGCATATCTACGCTTACTCCTATGAACCTGGAGTCATACTCCACACTGGAAGTCATATTCCACGCTTTGCCAGTCTGTGTTTCCTTTCCATTGGTTGTGTCAGGGTCAGAAGAAGGTCTGTCTTTTGTGAAGAAACACAGGAAGGTCGCTGAAGAACTAATACCACTTCTCTTTCTCCCTTCCCACAGTTTGGGCTTCAGCCCACGCTAGAAGTTAATCCTGAATTTAACCCACACCCCTACCCTGCAGAACACCTCCAAATTTGAGTCAGAGGTTCTTCTTTGTGAATGGAAGGGGAAGTAAGGTTAAAACCCAGTCAGGACCCACATTAACTCTTCAGAGCAGTCATAGCCACAGCAGGCAGGATTAAGTCCAAATTTGGAGCAGTCAAATGGGAACACACTAGACTAGAAAAGGAGCAAGTCTATGATCATTTTGCCTCCCTCTCTGTCAATGGTTTAGCAGCAATACAGACACACTGTTCTTTTAAAAATAAAAGTGCAGCCACAAGTGCTGGTGGTTTCCTTTATTTATACCAGAAAATCTTTTCTCGTGGAACAAAGAGTGTTTGTCTGACTCCTCTACAAATTCCCGTGCCACAAAACATGTAGAAGGCTCTCTTCAGCACAAAAGGATAGGGGCTGAAGCTAAAATTACACTCTCCAACCAAAGTAAGTCCATCCCAAATAAAAACCTGTCACAGCTCGACATTTCAGAGCAAGTACAAAATGGACGAAAACACAAAATCACCTTTTGCCTCAAAGCCAAAGTCCCCACGAACTTCAGTGGAAGGAACTACATCTGTCCTTGTGGAACAAGGGCACATAATCGTCACCTCTGCACAGGTGAGAAACTGAGGTACAGAGGAGAGAACCTCCAAGGTCATACATCAGGACACAAGTAGAACCAAGAAGGTAATGCCAAGAGTCCTGATTTCTAGCTCAGAGATATCTCTGCATCACAGAACCAGAAATAGCACCAAGGCAATAGCACCAAAGTCTCACTGCTCACACTGACAGACCAGCTTCTCCTTGTGATCCCATCAGCCTTCTCCTAACAGCAAATTAAACTGTTTCATTCTTCCCTTCCCCAGAAAGGTAGTTGGACAGAACAAATGGCACAGATGAGGACACTAGCTCTTTTCTACCAACAGCAGAGGACTGGTTACTAAAATAAGCCTCACAGCAGGCTCCATCTTGATCCCTCTGGAGTCACCAAACCTTCTTCTGTTGATTTTAGCAGGAGCAAGGGTCAAGCACAACAGGCGGCAACCCACCAGCAATCAGAAATTTTGCTCATGCAAAATGGACACCTATCCCAAAACACAGCCTGACACAAACCTCTGGCAATGCACATATAGTCAGTCACATCAATAAAGTTACAGAAATTGAAATCCAGAGTGACAAGAAAAAAAAGGCAGTCTGGGCCCACACTGCTAGAGCCCTCTGCTGACCTCCAGCTGGAATAATGCTGGAGGTCACAACCTGTGGGAACCCTGCAAGACCTTCACCAGACCCTGCCATGCAGCGAGTGCTCTGCTCTGCTATGAAGATATGGGAAAAACACGGTCAGGATGGTCTTAAAGTAGCTGATGATCACTTCAGCCTTAAGGCTCCAAAGTCCACAACCCTTTTACCCCACTTCTGAACCAAGGACTGCCAACCTCCAGCAACACACAGGGCTCCACTAGGCAGGGGCACTTGCAGGAGATGTCTCTATCTAACCTAGGGGCTGACTGCTCTTCTGGTTTACATTTACTTACACAAACCGATGTGGCAGAGGACACTGCCACAGCCTGGGCAGTCAGAGACACAAAACTGCAACAGCTGCAGAGGTACCACCTCATTTCCTCAACAGGCAATGGTCTCATCCATATGGGACCATCAGCAACAAATTAAGTAGAACCTATTAGATCGCACTGCTGTCCCCCAAACCTGCTATGTCTGCTAGCTCAAACCAGAGTCAAAGGGTCTATTTTTCAAGCCTGGCCCTGAAGAGAGCTAAGCAATATCCTGACTAGAGGGGAACCAGGGACTCTCAGGAGGCTCGACTCCAGAAAATCATCCTGAGCTGTCCTCTTCTCCTCTCCTCATGGAGACCTGGCCGTCTGGGGAGAGTCAGGACACTGCTCTGGCCTTTGTTTGGGGATCAGACCTGGCCACCCAGCCAGGCACTGCTGGGGAAGAGGCGGGCAGCAAAGATGACAAATCCCTTCCTACAGCACTGTGACGAATCCCTAGCAAACTGTTCGCCACTACTCAGCTCTTTGTGTGCGCGCGCACGCGTGCATATATATATATTTATATATATATATAAATGAGCGTGCGTATGTGCACCAGTGCACGCACGCAGTTTCTCTCCGAGTTGTGGGAAGCCAGCGGAGGGACTGGGCTGGCCCCGCGGCTGCCCCGGGCCCTGGCCCCACGGCCACCCCGGCTCCATGGTCCTGCCCCACGGTCCTGCCCTCGGCAGCCCCGGGTGTCGGCGCCGCCGCGAAGGGGTTAATGGCGGCGGCGCCTCCCGCCGGCAGCCCCCAGCTCCCGCCGCCGCCGCTCCCCGGGAGGTGGCGGTGTCGGCCGCCAGCGGCTCCCGGGGCTCGGGCCTCCTTCCCCCCGAGCCCCCGGCAGCTCCCGCCCGCCGGGAAGCAGCCCAGCGCTTACCTTCATTGGGTTTCCGCTCCCCATCCCCCAGTGCAGGAGCAGCCTCCGACAACTGCAAAGATAACAGAGAATCAGTCACGACGCGGAGTCGTTACGCGGTCCCGGGGCGCGGGAGGGCTCCATAACCCGCCGCCGGCGGCCCGCCGGGCGGGAGGCGGAGGGAGGCCCCGGCGGGAGGGGGCGCCCCCGAGACGAAGCCGCTCCCATCCAGCCATCCCGACGGGCACAGAGGGACCTTTTGTTCCGCCAGTCCCCCGGGGAGCCAAGAAGGACACGGGACAAGGGAAGAGACAGGCAGGAGGGAGGCGGCCCAGCTTCCAGCGTGGCGGGCCTGGTGGAGGCCCCAAAGGGAGAAACAAACGGTCCCCCGGGAGGAGCTTTCAGTGATTACGGTCAAAAACCAGAGAGCAATTCTGGGCCCTGGGGGAGAGCAGTAACAGGGGTCACCTTCTACTAGTGACATGACCAGGGGGCTTGAGAACCTCGATTCTCCCTCAGGCCTCCCATTTCCCCCCATGAAGGAGGGAAGAGTGGGGAGAAGGGCAGCCAAGCGCAAAAGGGCATAGCTCCCCTTTCAATGTCACAGATGTCTGTCGCCAAACAGTGGTGGCCACCGAGGTGTTGGTATCTGACCGGGTGTCAAGGCAATTAACTGTGACAGCACCACTTTGCTGACGAATGCCAAACAACCCGAGCTTCCCTCCTCTCTGGAAGGGAGGGCAACACGTGCCCTCGCCTAACGGTCCTGGTCCCCAGACCCCGTGTGGCCCGGTGGCAGCATGACTCCTGTCCCTGTGTTCCCCAGGGCTGCCCCTGGACGAGAACCTAAAAGGCCCCAAGCTCGGTGTTCACTCCTGCTGCCTTTTGGGAGGAGGGGCATTTTCAAACTGCAGGAGTGGCGACAGGTCCCACCAGAGTGGGATGGAGAGGCATTACACCACTTAAGAAGTCTTTTTAATTCCAGGTGAAACAAAAAGTCCACTCTTCCTGATCTTCCTGAGGGTTTTAGCTCTGATGTAACTTTCCAGACAAGTCAGGTTTCCCCCTGCTGTTCTGTTCTGAACCAAAACCAAAAAATGCTTGGCTTTCTTCACTTCTGAGGTATATCGCCACCTGTGTGACACCATCCGCCCCAGAACCTGCTGCCTTTCAGCAGAGGCACAAAAAAGAAAACCAACGTGGTGATACATACAGAATACTGCTTCATCAGTGAGATGCTTGCATTTAGGCTTGGAGAAAGGCCCCCTGAATCTCATAACCAGAGACAGCACTAAATCGAGCAAAGTCCAACCACAAGTGCACAACAGGAATCTGCCACCTTCTAGGTGGTCTTCTAGCAGCCCTGTGTACATGGCAGCATTACCTTCTGAGCAGCCAAAGTGTCCGCTTTTAATAGGAGGGGGCAAGCGAGCTGGCAAGGCCCTCCAAGCCCCTCTCGCAGACGTTCCTTTGTGTCTGTGCACAGCTCCCTTTGTTTAAGGTCCCCCTGACCAAACTCCCTGCTTCTCATTTCAACCAAAGTCTTTCTGTACCCGGGCAGAACTCACCAGCCCAGACCTGAACCACCCCCATGTACAGATCTATTTCTTCTCTGGGGACAAGGGCTGTGTGCCCAGTGCTGCGACAACAGTTTAAAAAGCAGGTTCCTAGAAACGGTTTCATTCCTGAAGTGTGAAGGTCACTGCAACAGCACAAACAAAATGGAGGCAGAGAAGGTTGCAGTGGCCTTCCAAAGCCACTCAGCACCCGACAGTCTATGGGGTCAGAAGAAAACCGCATCAAGGGCAGAAAAGCCTCAATCTGTGTCATAGCGCAGGAAGAGGATCACGAGCCAAGTCAATTTATCCAAGTCACTGCACCCCCAAGACCTTTTGCAGAGGGATTTCTGTTTCACACACGGCATGCCCATGACAGACTAAGTAAAATTAGTTTGGAGACACCTTGAGGGTGATCCTACCCATCCTCTGTGTGAAGCTGCCCAGACAGCTGCCAAGCTCAACTCCTCCTATGCTCTGCAAGTGTACATGGTGCGCAGGTGATGGGAAGCCAAAGCAAGCCACACACTTTGACTGCTCACCTGGCCAGAACCTCACCCTGCCCCTGACATACTGGAGCAGAAGTCAGAGTACTCTCCCAGCGCTCACCTAGACCCGGGTTGGGATTCCACCCTGAGGATCCACACAGGAAATGAGGTTGGTACAAGTCTGAAGAGAGCTACTGAGCACTCGCAGGGAAATTCTCATCAGAAACCCAAAAGGTTTTCCAGAACTATCAGTGTGACACACTCTGCTCACTACACCAAGCAACTTTTCAAGCCTTTCGGCAGTGCCTTTCACCTGTAGCTAGTGCCCTCACAGCCCATCCACTAGAACTGCAGGTAAAGCAGGGGCTTGTGCCTCGCTTTAAACCAGCCTGCTGCGTATCAGGCAGGGCAATGGGGAACCAAAAGTGTTCCAAGGGACAAGCAGGCCCAGTGTTCCCTTCGATGGGAGCCTGAAGGTCATGCTCTCCTCTGCTGGATTTTGGTATTACCTAATAGCTCTGTAACACAATTTCCTTCCAACAGATTTTCAACATTTCATCATAGGTGTGGAAGCAAACCCTGGGCTAGAGAGCAGACAAAATAACCCCAGGAATGGACCTGACTTAGGGGAAGCTCCCTTCTGCGCCCTTTGAAGGTCACAGCAAATGCACATCCCACAATGCAGAAAAGCCCTCACTAAAAAATAAACCCACTTCACACTATCCGTGTGTCCACTACCTTCTCTGTCCTTCTCCCCAGTCCCTGTCCAAAGCAAGTTATTCTCTGAAGGGAGAGAAAAGGTTAATCAAGTCATTCCTCTCTAACCATCACCCCCCTCACCACCACCACTCTTTCTCTCCCTTCCCCTCCCCCTAATCTGTGCAGCCTCATTAAAAGAGCTTTGTAACTGTTTAGGACTGGAACAAACAATCCATCCACTTTGAGAGGGACTCTGGGACAGGAGTTAAGGCACTTTTCGTCTTAGGCGCTAGAAATTCTTCTCAGCGGTTTCGACTGAAGGGGGGGGGGGGGAGCAGGGAGCACACAACAGGACTCACTGCACTCCTTCTCCATTGTAGATGCAGACAGAGGTCAGTAAACCCCCAAGCTGCCAGCACAGCCGAGGCACATCTGACACAGGGCAGGATGGACAGGAGAGCACATTTGGGGCTGCTGAGGAATCAGTGGGCCTCCCTGAGATGCCAGCATGGGCTTCCCCCTCTCCTGCTCCCTAAGAAGCAGTCCTCCTCCCAGCCTGTCCTCAGAGCACAGGCCCAGTGCAGCTCTGGGAAAGGTGACCCCCTGCAACTTGGCTGCCTATGGTCTGGGGAAGCAGTTCTGGTGGCTCCGCACAGTAGCCTGGCACAGATACATACCAAAGGCAGGGAGCAGGGTGGGTGTGCAATCATTGGCAGTCTGTTCACAGGCTCGATCTCCCTCCCTGGTGTCTGATCACTGCCTGTTCCCTATGGCAATACAGCTGGTGTTCAGGGCAGGAAGGGAAGAGTTCCCAGACCCTCACCAGGGGTAACCTGCCACCAGGCTACCGCCAAGACTTGCAGACAAAGGAAGATGAAGAACAACCAACTGTTCCCTCTTCTTTAGGAGAGGGGGGAACTAGAAGAGGGTAACAACACAACCTCTCTAACCCCATGTGGCATGAGGGCTGTTCACTGGAGCTCAGCACAAGCAAACAGCTGGGAGGGTGGCACTGGCAAACCACATTTTCCTCCCTCTCCTGCATGGAAAGGATATCACCAGCAGTGGAGGCAGACACCTGTGGCATGAGCACTGCCCAGCCCCAACAGTGACACGATTTCCCACTGTCCCAGCCTTGCTACAAGAGCAGCTGTAACAAGTCCCTCAGTAAGGAGTCACCCCACTGACACCTTTACCAGAGAAGCACCGTGATTCCTGCATCCCTCCTTCACCTTCAGGAAAGCTGCCTGACATGCTGGACCTCGCTTTTCCTACTCAGCTTCTGCCAGGACTTTTATTTAATGCTCTCCAACGCGCCTGGCTAGCTAGATAGGTTTTATTCAGCACAACAGCCAGATTAACAGTACAGATAAATATTATCATCAAAGCACAAAACCCTAGTCCCAGCGTGAAGAGTCATGCCTTCTGCCATGCCCAGAGTCATCGTCAAGCTGCCTACGTGAGATCTGCTGGTATTTCTAACGTTCCCATCACTGTGGTGCCCAGGCAATCAACTGACAAATAAGGACAGAATTGACAGGCAGACCTCACCGTCCATCTGCCCAGGCACTTATATGGCCCACATCACCCATCTATCTGAACATCTCACAACCTCTCATGTATCTGTCCCCACAACATTTCCACCCAACCCCACTGACACCCTGTAATTCTTCCCTACTTTTTTTCCCACCATTACCCTCCTTCTTTTCTCATCAGCACCATCCTCTTGCCTAGGCGAAAAGGCAACATGAGGCTTTCACACAACTCCTGAGGACAGACAAACCCGGACCCCACCGTTTTCTAGTCTAGGGAAGAGGAAGGGGAGGGAAGAAGGCGCAAGGGGAGGGTTAAAGGGTGCTACCACCAAACACGGATACAGACTTGGCTAACCTACAGTCGGGGAACCTATGCTACTGTACAAGTTTACTGAGGAGCTGGAAGGCAAAGAAAACCTCTTTTTACATGATGGTGGAAAAACACTTGGCGAGAGTAAAGAATTGTCCCACGAGCCAAATCTGGCAAGCAGGCAGAGCAGAGCTGCTCTGTGCCACACTCGAATGAGAGCTGTGCTCTGGTTCCCATAGAGCACAGCCCAATGTGCAGCTGTCACTAGAAAAAGTAGAGATATAACAGGCTAGAAACAAAGCCTGCAGTGCCTGCATGACTTCAGTTACTGCTGAAATGGCTCCTAATTGAAAGTTACCTTTCAGCATCGGTGCTGAACAATGTGAATAACTGATTAGCTTGCGAGCAACATTTATTTTCACAGTTGTGGAAGATGACCTGGCACTCCCCCCCTCCAACTGCCGAGGAAAAATGGCAGGAGAACTGACCTGTTACAGCCTTTAAAACATCATCCATACCCGCCTAGTGAACAGCCACTTTCACGTGGGCACTCTGTCTAAATCCCTTAATATCTCTTGGCAACACAGCCCTCTTGACTCTTTAGAAAACAGATGTATAGGACAGTTTGCACTGAAAGCTGCTTTTCTTTTTTCTTTTTTAAATAAAAATAAAGAGAAAGAAGAGGAGGAAGAGCTGGCTTCTGATCCGTCAAGAATAACAATGAGGCAAAAGTAAAAGTGTCTGAGGAGGAAGAAGAGAGAAAAATGCGCGGTTTTGTAATCTCGGTGCAGGAGATATGTTATTTTGTTGTCTGTTTTTTGTTTTGGTTTGTTTTTTTTAATCTGGAAGAAATTCAGAATCCATTTTGTCCTCTTTGATCTCTATTTGTTTTTCCAGCTAGGTATTTTGAACTCCACTCGGCGGCACGAACCCGAGCTGGGACCCAAGGCAAATACCGCCGGAACACCCTTTTGCAATGTCAGGAGACCCGAGGACGGGAGGCGAGGCTGATGCAAGAAGCCAGCGCGCTGCCTCCCTGCCCCGC